>MU224919.1:96350-133443 GCA_018584345.1 Thuja plicata
AAAGAAGATCATTGAAAGTACTCATGTGAAGATTGATGAGAAGTTTATGATTCAAGAAAGATATTATGACTATGCTCCCATGATTGAAGATGAGCCCAGACCCATCAATAAGGACACAATTATTGAACAAATGTTTGACTGTATTGATGTTTCATGTAACAATCCTAAACCAAGTGAAGAAGAATCACAAATTACAGATTAAAGTATCACTCCTAAGAATTCAAGATACACATCCAAATACCACTCTAAGGAAGATATCATTGGAGATCACAGCGCAAAAGTCTTGACAAGATCTAGAGCAAAAGGTTCAACCGCTGATGAAAAGGTATGCTTACTTTCACAGATTGGACCCTTAAGTGTTGAAGACGCATGCAAAGATTCAGATTGGAAAAGTGCCATGAAAGAAGAATTATATCAAATAATCAAGAATGAAACATGCGAACTGGTCCCTAGACCTCATGCCAAGAATGTGATTGGAACAAAGTGGATATTCAGGAACAAAATGAATGAAGAAGGCACAGTGGTAAGGAACAAAGCAAGATTAGTATGTAAAGGATATGTGCAGAGAGAAGGAATAGAATACACTGATACATTTTCCCCTGTGAGTAGACTTGAAGCTATCAAGTTATTTTTGGCCTATGAAACATTCAAGAACTTTAAGGTATACCAAATGGATGTCAAGTCAGCTTTTCTGAACGGTGACTTGAAGGAAGAAGTCTACATAGAGCAGCCTGAAGGATTCAAACTTTCAGATAAACCAGACATGGTATGCAGATTAAAGAAAGCACTTTATGGACTTAAACAGGCCCCAAGAGTGTGGTATGAGAGATTTGATGGTTACTTAACAAAGATAGGATTCAGAAAAGGAACAACAAACTGTAATTTATTCATAAGAGAGACAGATGAAGGACTACTACTCGTTGCTATTTTTGTTGATAACATTATCCTTGGAGGTAATGACAAACTTAGTGCATAATTCACCAAAGAAATGAAAAGTGAATTTGAAATGAGCATGATTGGACCTATCAAATACTTTCTTGGATTGAATGTAAAACAAACAGAAAAAGGCATATTCATAAATCAGTCTAAGTATGTAAAGGAGATATTGAAGACCTTCAAGATGGAAGATTGCAAACCAGTAAGCACTCCCATGATAACAGGAAACAAGCTTTCTAAAGATGATGATTCCACTGCAGTTGGCAAGACCCTATACAAATCTATGATCGGAAAACTCATATATCTTACCCAATCTAGACCTGATATTTCTATTGCAGTTGGCATTGTTGGAAGATTTGCAGCTGAACCCAAGTAAAATCATGTAATGGAAATAAAAAGAATATTCAGATTCTTAAAAGGGACTATTGACTATGGTTTATGGTATCCTAACTCAGAGACTATACAACTTCATGTGTACATAGATGCAGATTGGGCAGGTTGTGTTGATGACAGAAAGAGTACATAAGGAGGAACAATATTTCTTGGAGACAGATTGGTCACTTGGACAAGTAAAAAGAAGAATTGCATTTCTCAGTCAATAGCAGAAGCTGAGTATGTTGCAGTAGCATTGAATTGTTCAACAATGGTTTGGATCATATAGATGATTAAAGACTTTGGTATTTAGATTGATTATCCTATTGTTATTCACTGTAACATTACTAGTACTATCAATATGTCAAAGAATCATGTGATGCATGCAAAGACAAAACACATTGAGATCAAATACCATTTTCTAAGAGAAAAAGTTGCAGACAGAGAAGTAAATTTGGATTATGTGAGCAATAAAGAACAATTAGCAGATATTTTTACAAAGCCATTATCAAAAGATACTTTTGAGTATCTCAGGGAGAAGTTGGGAGTAATTCCCTTTCCTGAGTCTGATTAGAACTTGTAGCAAGAACATCAGTCCTTGGTGACTGATGAATGGTTGACTACTCTACTTCTGGAGTAGTACCTGTGCTTAATGGTGTTTAACACCCTTTGTCATTGATGTCAAAGGGGGAGTATTAGTAAGGGGGAGCATATACTCTAGGGGAGTATACAGAGCAACAACAATGAAGAGGAAATTTTGATGAGGATATTGAGAAGATTGTAAAAAGAAGGAAGACACTTTGAGTTGATGATATCATATGTTGCCATCAATGTCAAAGGGGGAGATTATTGGAGATTTGCTTCTATGCAAATAATTGATTGTATGTTTGTCATTGATGACAACATATAATATACAACAGTGTTATATATGCAATTATCAGTACATATGTTCTAGAGCTATGCGTGTTCATTTCCATGGTGTATACATGTTCTAGATGCTATGTGCATTCACGTCAAGTCAGATATCAAGTTTTAGTTGAGTTATGTTAATCAGTTATGACAGTTACAAAGATTGAAGACTATCTATGAAGAGCTGACGTAATTACATTATTTCTTGAGTTGCGTCTATCTTTGGGATATGCGTGTTTGTATTCATGTTTAGTTATGATTTTGAGATAATTATCTAAAGGCGCCAAACATGTTCTATCAGAATCGTGAAGTTGGAGTTAATTTGGTGGAGCCGACTTTGTGAAGCGTCGTGTCTATTCAGTATGAGTTGCGTGTTTCTAATCAAGTTGCATGGATGATGTGGCTGACTAAAGAAGTATTGAAGGGACTCCTAGAGCCAACGAAGATCACATCTTTTGGAGAAGATACTTATAGTAGTTCAATTGATGAATGCCAAGTGTGAATGAAGAAATAAAGAAAAAAAAAGTGCAAGACATAATGTCTATTGTTTTGGGACAGTAGAGACATTTCATTCATCAAGAAAAGATCTATGTGAAGAAGAAGTAGAAGTATACAACACACTGGAACAGATCAAGATAGCAGGTCTACTCTAATAGTTCATCTATTAGATAGAGTGTATATCTGTTATACTGAAGGTTGCATCCTTCATCATTTTAGTAGTGAGCTTTTGGACAATGAGTCCTCACCCTTAACAGGGTTACTTGTAAAAGACTCCTAACAGGGTCCGAACTTTAACCAGGTCTGTGTACTTATTGCATTGTAAAGAACAACTCCTAACAGGGTTGCAAGATCTCTTAACATGGATAATTATACTCAAGTACAGTTCTTTGTGGGTGCTAACTCCCACTGGGGTTTTTACGTATTTGGTTCCCCCGTAACCAAAATTGTTGTGTTCTCTATTGAGTTATCTAAATGTGCATTTACTTTATGTTAATTGATATCTAAGAAAAGATAAGTAATCAAAGTAGCTGATAACTGATTCACCCCTCCTCTCAGTTATCCTTTGGGACTATTCTAACATTTATTTCTTCTTACACACCATTAATGAGTTTTTCAACTCCATTAATGCACCTTGTCCCCCCTCTCTCTCCTCATTCTTCTATAAATGGAATGTGTTTTTGAGCACAAATAGGCCTTCAACTCATATTCAAAATACATTTTTATGATGTTAGAATAGATATAGATTTACATTACATTCTAGATTTCATGTTTATGCATGATTATAATGTCCATTTTTAGAGAAACTATGCATGCTTAAAGACTAAATAGCTTGTTTTAATTAAAATCTTTCATGCTAAGTCGTATATGTCACTGATAGCAGCATAATCTGAGGGCTATTATGTTACTTATCATACTCTTCTTATTTAGAAAGAAATAGGTCAATTTTAGTGTTTTATATGCTCTTCTAACCATGTTTTCCACTAATGCAATGACCTTTTGAAGTGTTGTGTCTCTCTTAATAGCTACAAAAATTACACACACATTTTTGGCGCCCACCATGGGGCGGGATTCAAGATTTTCCTCATTTTTAACCTCATTTTTCACTAATATTTCCTCCCAATTTTCAGGTCCAGAATCACATCTGGTCATTTTGGCTCACATCCAGGATACGCCCTCGCACCGCAGAAAATGAAGCTCGCATCCAGGATTTCCCAGATCATTTTTGGTTTAGGATCACATCTAGGGAGAATTTAGTCGCATCTGGTGACAAAGGCTCGCATATGGTATACAGTATCACATGCTGTTATTTTAGGATTGCATCTGGTGAAATTTTTTGTGAACTTCATTGCCTAACCACTAACGTTTGCGTGCTTGGTTTCTTTGATCTTTTCACAGCCTAACTAGTGCTTGCAGGTTGTCATCAAAGTTTTTTCTTGGGATTTAAACAAAGAATACTAACATGGTTTTTCAGGTTTCCCAACCCCCATCTTGACCTCTATTTTTACATGCTTTTGACACTAATAACATTTTCCTATCTTCCACTAAACTGACTAGAGGACTATGCTCTTTTCCTTTTTAAGGAAAATCAGAAACTCACACCTCAGTTTATAGGTTGAAAGGAATTTGAAGATAACTGAACCAAACAAACATAACTAAATTTCAATTTGGATCAGTAACTGAACAATCAAAGCACTAAATTTGTGGGTTAACTGAACAATCTAATTGTCTAATTTTGGAAATCAGAAATTGAACAAGCAAGTCATTTAAGTATTGCGGCTAATTGAACAAGCAAACTTTCTTTTCAAGCATTCTGTTTTCCATTAAATAGGAACATCTTAAATCAAGCACAACATTGCTTGAGGGAATGAATTGTTTGCTTGAAACTGCTTTGGGAGAAAATGACATGGATTAGGAGAGTATGCTCTTCTTCTTCGGAGGAATTAGAAATCTAGATGTCCTACGCTCGCCAATCCTTTGTACGCATATTTAATAGTAGAGGGCCTTCCAGTTGAAGAAAAAATCTCCTGAGAATGACCCAAGTGAGGACAGGTTTTACGCCAACCCTTCCAACTCACTATAAATAATTGCTTCCTCGTAGGCCAAAGCCTCGGAAGAAGGAATCAGTTTTGTTCATGGAATTTAGACATCATTCCTTGTGTTAGTAATAACTAAGAGGGGTAGGGGGGGGAATCAATGGCCTCAAATTTTATCCTTGAACAATTTACCACCAATCAAATAAACCTCAGATTATAATGTCCCTACAAGATGCATGCCATGAAATACTTTATAATGATAAACTGTCTGTCGGTTTTCCTTGTCTGTCCTTATTCTCCTTGATTACCGATAAGCAGTAAAACTATTTACCAAAACTTGGTAAATAATCATAGTATACCAGTCTATCCATAATTAATTATGTGAGATGCAAAACAATAAAGAAATGAATCATACACACATAACACATGGATTTTAACGTGGAAATCCTGTTAAGGGAAAAAACCACTGGGACTGGTAGCCCAAATTTTCACTCTTCTGAAGTGAGCCTTGTTAGGAGCCAACCCTGTTAAAGGTTAAAAACACATGGTTAAGTGCGACCTTGTTAGAGGATTTTATACATAGAGGTTGTCACTTAGTATCGGGCGTCCATTTGCTACCATCCTTGAATCAGCCTCCTTCTTAGACTGTTAATAGGCTTTAGGAAAACCTTGCTACCATCCTTAAATCAACCTCCTTCTTAGGCTGTCAATAGGTATCTGGCAAGTTCCAATGCTACTTTCATGAATCAACCTTTTTGGTACTCCTTGGGATGTACCTCAATATATAGAAGACTGTTATGTCCTGCTCAGCTAAGAGACTTATATGTTTCAATGGTTAAACTGAAACACTATAACCAGTTCATGATGCAACTTTCAATTGCAAATTTTTAGATCTATTTTAGTACATTACCTCTCTGATCAATGTATCAATTCAATTCTTTGTGCTCCACACTTTCTGCTCTGTGATGCTGTGCTTCACTGTTTGTCGGTGTCTGCAGAATTCTTTAGCTCTCCTTCAACTTGATTGATCAGGACTGTATGAAGTTCTTCTTCATCAGTTTCTCTTCACCATCCTCTTTCTATTCACTCCCCTTCCCATGCATACTGAAATGAATTAAGCTTGTCTCTTTTATAGACATGATATTCACCATTTCTTGTTTCTTGATTCTTGATTCTTGGCGTGAAAAAAAAATTAGCCAATTTGATTCAAAGCATAAGTCCTAATTTATCTCGCAGTTATCTTCTTGCCAACTGTACAAATCTTCTTTAAATCAATTTCTTAACTATGGTTGAATAAAAAAAAGAAAACAACCAGTTAAGTCTATCTTTAGCTCTTGCCAGCTAGATATTTTGTCATTTTCTGAACTCTCTGTTCTATCGGTCAACTCTTCAGTTAGTTGTCGGTGAAAACTACCAGTTTCATCGGTGTGGCTCTAGTTAGTTTCAGGATCTCCATCTGTCAGGCATCATTGGATTTTACTCATCGGGCAACTCTGTTTTCAGCTCGTCAGACATCTTGTGGTTTTGCTTTGTCAGGAAACACTATCTTCTGCTCATCAGGTATCACTGTGACTTTTCTTCTTTGCCTTTACCGATGGTGTGCACTCCATCAGTGTTGTCTGTCACTTGGTGAATACTTGACATTTATGCATTGCTGAAAGCATAACCTTTGTTCCATTGATTCTCTGAAGTCTTTGGCATTATATACATGACCGTACAGATGATATCAAGTTGACATTAATGACAATACAATCCATTAACTGATTTAATTACTTGCATTATCTTCAACTTAACATTATCAAACATTCAATCAGTTACATGTCATCACCTTGAACATGCTTGGGTATGTGGAGAGTGGAGCCGCTTGAATCTTGCTTGTGAGACTACATATACTTAGATACTCATAGGGCTATACGCCTCAATTTTGCCTTGTGTAATTCTACAGGGGATGGTTTTAAATGGATTACCCAATAATAGACAACATTTCAACTGAAAGAATTCCTGATTCACCCCCGAAAGGGTGATAATCTTTGTACAAGGCAAAAAATAATTTCCCCAAGACACTCGTCATATCGTGCCCTCACTTGCATTTAGAGTCAGATAATACAACATCATGACTGGAGCCATTGTGTGCTTGGTGATGGCTGTATTCTGATTAGTATTTGAGTGTGTGCCTAAGTCAACAAGCAAAGATTTTCATCCTCCACCTAGAGAATAGGGATAAGATGTGTGTCTGTTTCACCCTCCTAACAATGCAAATTTGTTGATGTGCCTGAAAAGTCATTAAAAAGATAACATCTTCAAACAAACAAAAAATTTCAATCCTAGATCAACACATGTGTTTTCATTCACTAACAAGTCTCAGAACACAAAAATACAATCAAACAAACTTCACGCACTTCTAAGATGAATTTTTCAAAACTGATCAAAATTGACAGAGACATCATAAAATTGCATCCTGGATTTCTTGAATCGTATACAGTATTTAGGCTCGCACCTGGTATACTGGCTCGTATCTAGTCAGCACATTGTCACGTCTAGTATTTAAACTTGCATCTAGGGTCGTCAGTAGATCACATCCTGTATTTCTAGGCTCACATTTGGGAGCTCGTATCTAGGATAGAGGGCATTTGCAAGATAGTTTCTCAGAAAGTCTTAGTTGATTTGGATACCCTTTTGGCTCTTTAGTCTGTCCCTGCTGTCTTTTCTAGTCTCCCTGTTGCTATGTCAGAATACTTTTTCAAATGTCCACCTTGCGTGTCCTGTCAGTTCCTCGTAATCAGTCTCAATACACGTGGTCTATCTGTTTCTTACAAAAAAATTTGTTCCCAACTCACTATCAGGGCATTCTAACCCTTTGACACTGGTATCATTTACTTCCACCCAAAACTTAAATGATACTTCCACCTAGACACACTCACTTGAACGATTAGAGATACTACCTGACATTATTGGAAAACGTTGACAAAAGTTGAGATACAACTTCATGGTTAACACAAGATGCAACAAGAACACGTCTAAAGGATCGAAACTACCTCCTAAGTCACAACACTTTCAAGGAGAAACATCCTGCAGTTCCCTACTTGATCTAGACTCTCCAGTAATGGATAGCAAGCCTCGCAGATGGAGTGAGGCTTTTGAGGAATATGACAATGGAAAACACCAAAATCCCGAAGATACTAATGAGGAAGAAGAACCCACGTTCGACCATCCTTTATTTGAATCTGATAGTGAGGAAGACATCACTGAAGAGGATTACAATAAACTCAAGCAAAGCTAGAAATTCCAAAAGATGATGGAAAAGATAATTGGTGAGGATAAAGAAAAATACTTCCTCCATCTAGCATCCATAGGTGTCAAATTACCTAAGGATTATGATGTGGAACAACTCAAAGAAAAGGAGGTACCAACTCCTATATCTATTCTTTCGAAACAACTAACATTGATGCAAACAGAGCTTACAAATCTCAAACAAGAGAAAGCTAAACCAAAATCACAATACCCTTTGGACTCCATTTTTCCATTCCCCTTTGACAAAAATATCATTATGGTTCCATTTCCTCCCAATATAGCAAGACCGAAGTATGACAAGTATACAGGAGAAGCTGACCCACATGATCATGTAAGGGAATTCTATGCTCTGAGCATAGAACACATGCACAAACCTACATACCTCTTGCGACTCTTTCCAGGAAATCTAGGAGGTAATGCCATGGAATGGTTCTCAAAACTAAACCCTAAAGTCAAGAATTTTGAGGAGCTAATTCAATGATTCATCCAACATTACTCCTATAACATACATGATCATGATGTGACCGTTATGGATATGTGTAATACTAAACAGAAGACTGGTGAATCATTTACACACTTCCTTCAAAGATGGAGGAAGATCTTTGCACGATATTCAAGAACCATTCCCAAATTTGAGAAGATGGAAATCTTCGTTAATAACTTGGTGCCTGAATAAAACTACACATTACAAATGCAAGACTTACCAAGCTTCGACAGAATGATTAAGAATGCCCTCCGTATCAAAGAAGTCATGGTGAAAAAGGGGCAGATCACCCTTCAAAACAAAAACAAATCCAACAACTCCAACTCCAAGCCTAAATGGTGGAAGCAAAACAAGAACGTTGTCAATGACGGAGTAGTTGATGCCTCTAACATTAGTCCTAAACCTGAGGTGTTCAATCTAACTAACAACATGCAAGCAAGCAAAGATGCCAAGGTCACGATCCCCATACCCAAAACAAACAATGAAAATGGCAAAGGATGGTCATGGACTTCAAAACCTCAAAGAATGTTCACTCCTTTGGGATAACCTCTCGAAAATGTTTTGAAGACACTTCTAGACAATAAGGTTCTCACCATTCCTGATTCAAAACCATGGGAACTGACAGTTAGACCGAGGTGGTGGGATGAAAATTCCTACTGTTTCTTTCACAAGAACAAGGGACACAAAACTAACAATTGCCTTAAGCTTAAACATGTTATTCAGGACCTCATTGAAGGAGGAAAGATCAAGGTATATGGACACACTACCAACAAAGATCATACGATATTTAACAAACCATTTCCTAATTACGACAAAGGGGAAACATCTAAAGGAAAAGGTAATGAAGTCAACTACACCTACTCTAATAATGACAATGTGATCAACATGCTCGACATTAAAGCTGAATCCATCAACGTGATCACAATCAAAGGTGTGAAAGACACCTCTTTTCAAACAAATGTAGTGACGAGAAGCCAAGCGTGGGTCACAATCAAAGGACCCAATTCCTCTTTAAAACCAACATCAACGTCCAAATTTCCTATTATTACTATCCCCAAACCAGCAGCAAAACACATGGTTACTATTCCTAGAGCAAAGTATGACTTGGTTGACCAATTGCAACGAACCTCTACCAAAATTTCCATCTTTGAGTTGCTCAAAATATCCACAGTGCACAGGGAAATCCTAGAACAATCTCTACATGCCGCTAACGTACCAAAGGATATTGATATAAAAAATTCCAAGCGATGGTCAATCACATCTTAGTGCCACACTATCTCACTTTTTCTGAAGAGGATGATAAGTCATTGATCCATCCACACAATCAACCTCTCCATATCGAAGTCCTCATTCATAAATCCTGTATTTGACACGTATTGATAGATGGAGGTGTAGGATTGAATATTCGTACCCTTAATATAATCAGGAAATTAGGCCTTTTAGAACAAGAAATTGATTTCAGAAGCAAGATAACCATCAAAGCTTATGATGAGGAAGAAAGATCCTCTAAAGGTCTTATTGTTCTACCTATCAGGGTTGGACCAATTGAAAGGAATGTCACATGTCAAGTTTGGGATCTACCCCTAGCCTACAATATCCTATTGGGGAGACCATGGATTCATGAAATGCAAGTGGTACTGTCTACTTACCACCAGTGCATAAAGTTCCTACATAATGGGGTGGAAGTAACTATTCCTGCAGATGCTAATTATACTTGCAACAATATCAAATCAGGTAGTATGATTCCACATAACAAGGAAGCTATGGATGAGATTGCTCCTGAGACTACCAAGGACATGGTTATGAAGAGTTTTGGCTAAACCTTGAAACTTGAGGCAACATGTATGGGAGAGTACAAACTGGACCTGACTCCGTCACTAACAGAACTTCCGATATCACCAAGATCCTATGGGAGACCTTCCTCAATATTCACACCTACTGCATCCAAAGAGATAGAAATACACAAAGCCATAGGCATGGTTAAGGCATCCACATCTTCTTTAGATAACACAGAAGAACAGACAGACTTGGACTGGCTTTACAAGGGAGAACCGACGGAAGCTAAGATAAAATATGTAGAGATATCCCCAGAACAGTATGGAAAGGGATATGATTTCTTCAAACAGATGGGATACAAAGGAAAGGGACCTCTAAGTGACACAGGAAGAGGAATTATTGAGCCTATATCCATGGAGTTCCAGAATACCAGAGACAAAACATGACTGGGTTTTAACACTAAAACTGATAAACCTATTTCAAAAGAAAGTCCAGCCTCTGATAAAGGGAGCGATGAAACAGATGAGATAGTACTAGAACCATGGCCTTATGAAAGATTATTACATGTTGATACAGAGAATCCCGACTATCAAGGAGAGCACTATGTGTCTAGCTTTGAGGTACCTCAAGATATCCACATACCTTTGTTAGCACAACCTCCCATTCAAGAGGTAGGAGACATAACAACAGCTGATTTAGAGATACCATTGATAGCAATAGCTACAAAAAGCACACCCTGATGACAAGATTTACATCCTAACTGGGTGCAGTTGGTCACAATCACACATGTTCTTGACCTACCCCACTTTGATCCATAGATAGCTAACTAAGTACACCAGATAACTATTGCTGAATACTTAAATAGATCTGATGATGAAATCACTGAATCTCATGATTATGAATGGGATGAACTATCTGTCACTACCGAGGACATTGAAATAGATACAATTCACATGTTTGCAGCTCCCTCAGCTCCTCGTAAATAGTCTAACACTACTCCCAACGACACTAATAATCCCGAAGCAGAGGAAGAGTTCATTCATGCCATCATTGAAAGAGAAACTGGTGATTACATAAGCCTAGAAGAAATTCATAGGTGACAAACAAGAGACCTCCTTTTATGGAGAGAAGAAGAAGAAGGATATTCCACTGACGAGTCATTAGAATTTGGTCCACATATAACTAACAATGACCCTTTTAACAATGATCTAACTCTTATTGATTTACACATTGAAGAAATTAACCTAACGAAACATGTCATGTCGGTTAATGGTCTTGAGGCTAGCATGATGCTGTCCTTGCCAAATTTTGATTCCCTATCATTAATTAATCCAGACCTAATTGATTGGACTAGTCCATATCCTACTCCTATCCCTGAATTTCCCAATGACTATACTTTGGATTGCTGTCTAAATGCCTGTGAAACTTATCCCTCTTCCACCACTCCAAGGAGCGAGAACATGTCACAGGAGGATGTACAGTTTCTCAATCAAAAATTGAAAAGAAAAAGAAAAAGAGGGATGATGGTGAAAACCATGTCGTGGCAGTGTCATATCCTAAAATAGTAAAAATAAAAGATGTATCTAATGGTGAAAACCTCTCAGAGGCACCAAAAGATGGGATTCTTGATATCCTCCCTGAGCACTTTCAGGAGAGGTCTTCAGTACTAATAGAACCAATAGAACCAGTAAAATTGGGCACAGCTAAAAATCCTCAATAGTACACCTAGCCCAATCTTTGTCAGAAGAAGAAAAGGTACAGTTCACTAAGTTCCTGAAGGAGAAGAAGATCAACTTTGCATGGTCTTATACCAATATGCCTGGACTGGATCCTGAATTGATCATGCACCATCTATCTATAGCTCCTGGGGTTAAACCCGTGAAACAAAAACTTAGAAAAATGCATCCTCATGTTGCATTACTAGTAAAAGCAGAGCTAGAGAAATTATTGAAGGATGGATTTATTAGTCATTGCCTATGCTGGATGTATCTCCAATGTAGTCCCAGTATCTAAATTAGATAAATTTATTAGGATCTGTACGGACTTCAGAGACTTAAACAAGGCATGTCCCAAGGATGATTTTCCGCTGCCTAATATTGATATGATCATAGCTATCACAATGGGCTACCAAATGTATTCATTAATGGATGGCTTCTCAGGCTACAATCAGATAAAAATTGCTTCTGAAGATCAAGAGAAAACCACATTTACATGCACCTGGGGACCCTTTTGTTGGAACGTCATGCCATTTGGACTAAAGAATGCAAGGGCTACATGTCAATGAGCAATGACCATTGTATTCCATGACATGATGCATAAAAAAATGGAGGATTACGTGGATGACACCTTAGCTAAATCCAAAGAAAGGAGTACACATATTGATGACTTAAGAAAGATATTGGATCGTATGGAGCAGTTTTAACTCAGGCTCAATCCAAAAAAGTGTGCTTTTGGGGGCCAATCAGGGAAGCTCCTAGGATTTATTGTTTCAACAAAAGGAATTGAGGTAGACCCTACAAAATTCAAAGCTATACTGGAAATGGCTCCTCCATGCAACATCAGTCAAATAAGGACACTACAAGGCAGACTCCAGTTAATCAGGAGATTCTGTTAGAGTAATAGTCTATCGGGTTACTAATTTAAATCATTATGATCTAATTAGTAACTTACCTATTTACTCTAGTTTGCTTCAGCTAACCTTAGGGTTTCCCTTTTAGGGTTTCGTGATTCCTTTATAAGGATTCACCTCTTAGTTTTTCTTTACAGAGTTTTACATCACATTGTAATTCATAGAAACATATCATTAATATATTGTTTTCTTGAGTACATGATGTCTCTGGCTTTTTGGCCTCCATAGCTGTTTCTCTTCTTCTGTCTTTTGCTTCTGTTTATGTGATAGTCATGCATGCAGGTTTCTTGGGAGGATTTGATGTTTATCAAATCTAATATGGTATCAGAGCTCTCCTGTTGTTCGCTGTTCGAGTTTCATTGAAGCGTGCCAGAAGCAAAAGGTTTCCAAGGGTTTCAGAGGTTTTTTATGTATTCTTTGTTTTGGGTTTTGTTTCTGGTCACTTTGAGCTCAAACAGACATCTCCATTGAGCTCAGAGTGCCCAAAAACCCTAGAATACATATAAAACTTGTCCATTTTGGACATCTGGACTCTGGAGGCAAATTTTTTTTTGGTTTTTGTGCCGTACAACACAAAAACCGAGGTCAAAATTCAAATTTTTTTCAAAAAAACACTTTTTATGTGGTTTTTTGCTTATGTTTTAAGCGCAGACTGTGTATTTTTTGGGGCACCGCCGCCGCACCACCGCGGCTCGGCCCCCGGCTGCGCATTTCAACGCCGCCACCAGCCTGCACCGCCGGCTCTCCTCCGTCGCTGCCCGTGCCGCTTCGCCTCCGCGGCTCCCCCACCGCCCCACCTGCTCCACGGCCCGTGCCACTCCACTGCCCCTGCGGCCCAGTCTACGGCCCCGCCGCCCTGCAGCAGTCACGCGCCGCTCTGTCGGCTCCATGCGCAGCTCCGTCGGCTCCATGCGCCGCTCCGCCGGGTTTCACCTCCCCGCTGCCGCTCATCAGGGTTGCGCGTTTTGGATTAGCCCCCGCGGGCTATTTTTTATGGCGGCCGGTCATATGTATGACCAAGGGCCTGGGTTTAGCCCCTGCACGCCATGTGCCTAGGGGCCGGAGATTTTTTTAGCCCCAGGGGCTTATTTCTAGCCTTTTGGGGCCCTTTTGACCTACCTGGGCCTTTTTCGCTCTAACTTGAGCATCCAGGGGTCTTTTTATGACTTCCATATACCGTCGGAAAGCTCTTTCTGAGCACTTTCCGATGATGGAGGTTAGGGTTTTGCATTCTACCGTTTTGATAGTGATTTTTTCTGTTGAAGTCCAATGTTTTGTTTTGCCTTCCGGGAGTCACATCTGGCTCATCCAGACTCCGTTTTTGTCAAACGAGATATCGTTGGAAAGTTGGTTCAGTGTGCTATTCAGTGGCAAAGGTTTTTTTTCCAGATTCTACTCCAGGTTTTCTCTCCTCCGTGTTTGGCAGCTTATGCCCTCTGGTGGATTGCTTGGTTCTACAGGTCCTGGGATCTCTTCTTCTGAGTTCATAGCTCACTCTTCTTTCTGACATCTGAGCTTGTATGCTCCTTCTGTAGAAATTTTTATTCTGTAAACGCACTGAGATAAAGTGCCTTCTTCTGCATTTCTGGGATCTTGTACACCTTGTTCAGTTTTTGTACTCGCACTCTGTTATAAAGTGCCATGGGGGAATATGATGTTTTTGTCGCTTTAGGCGCATCCACCTTTATCAAGTGAGAATACCTTCCATGACATTAGCCCATGTTGTGTGTCTGTGACACTGCCCTTTATCCTGTGTGTGTGCTTCTGTTGCACTGTTGGTGTTCCTGGTTCTTCTTCTGTAGATGTTTCTGGCATTGCATTTCAGTGTTCCTGTCACCTCTCCCAGTTCAGCATTATGGGGGGGTTCACCTGTTGGTTCTATTGCTTCCTGGTTTGATTGATCAGCTCTTCAGACATTTGTCTTCTCTACCTGGTCATGCACTTCAGTGGGGGTTCCAGCAGTCTCTTCTGACAGAGTTTTTAGTTCATGCTTCAGAGATGCTTCTTTCTCTTTTCTTGTTCCTTTCTCTGGGACACTTTTTCCCCTAGATTGAAGGCTTAGTTTCCTTCATCTATTTTGCTTTATGTTTTGGGTACCTGATCAGGCCTTGTTGCCGGGACCCATCTTTCCTGCTTTTTGCAGTAGTTTCCTAGGTTTGGCTTCTCCCTAAGCTTATCTTAAGGGGGGGTGTTAGAGTAATAGTCTATCAGGTTACTAATTTAAATCATTATGATCTAATTAGTAACTTACCTATTTACTCTAGTTTGCTTCAGCTAACCTTAGGGTTTCCCTTTTAGGGTTTCATGATTCCTTTATAAGGATTCACCTCTTAGTTTTTCTTTATAGAGTTTTACATCACATTGTAATTCATAGAAACATATCATTAATATATTGTTTTCTTGAGTACATGATGTCTCTGGCTTTTTGGCCTCCATAGCTATTTCTCTTCTTCTGTCTTTTGCTTCTGTTTATGTGACAGTCATGCATGCAGGTTTCTTGGGAGGATTTGATGTTTATCAAATCTAATATTTTGCTCTCACTCCGTTGAGATTTTTCAAACCCTAGCTTCTCTCTCACAGGTTTCATTTTCAGCTCTAGGTATTTTTCATGCAGGTGTTCTTGGCGTTCTGTGGATTTGCATGTTTCACAAATCCTACATGGTATCAGAGCCACCCTGTCGTTGCCTAGGTTGAAGTCTTTTGAAGCCTCGATTCGAAGAAGACAGCCATAGCTATTCTGAGGTTTTTTTGTCACTTTGGAGGAGGCACTATCTTCTGGAGTAGATTGAGCAGAAATGGACTCCGCCATTGCGTTCAGAAGGCCCGGGAGGGTCGAAATCATATAAAGTTTGACTAGTTTAGCCTCCGTGAGCACAGGGAAAATTTTTTGAGCCTACGAAGGCCGTACGACTCAAAAATCAAGGCAAAACCTTAAAAAAAGCATGTTTTTGCGTGCAGGCGGGTGCAGCCAGCGCGCGCCGCCACCGCGCCGCCCGCGCGCCACCCGCGAGCAGCTATAGGGCAGCGCGCCACCAGCGCGCCCCTGCTGCGCCGCCGGGGCCAGCCGCCGCTCGGCCGGCGCCGGCGCCCGCGTCCGACCATCTCCCCACCACAGCTCCGCCAGGAAGCCACCTCCGCCGGCACGACCGCCCGGTCGCCACCGGCCCGCCGCCAACTGTGCTGGCTGATGTCACAGTGACATCAGCGGCCGGATAATTTTTTCCGGCGGGATTTTTAAATTTTACCGGCGACAATTTTTTTTCCGGCGGTCGGAAAGTTTTTCCAGCGACCTCCGATGGCCTGCGACGGCCAAACGACCGTCAAATTTAACCTAGTCTCTGTGTTTTTCCAGAGAGTTGTATTTTGGAGAGGCAGTTGGTTTTTTGACCGTAACTTTAGCATACGGTGTCATTTTTCGAAAAACAAAATATCGTCGGAAAGGTGTTTCCGAGACGGACGCAGTGGTATAGGTCTGATTTCCCATTTTACCATTTGGTTGCTGATTTTTGTAGTCAAAGTAGTGCCTTCGTTTGTGCTCTTGTTCAGCCTCTGGAACTCAGGTTTTTCTCTCATTTTTTTTGTTCATTCAGTAGTTGTTTATTTGAGGTACACAGGGGATAGGATTTTACATTGCGGGGGGGTGTATTTTACTTTCTGTCATTTCATTCAGAAAGACCCTTCTACTTCCGTCTTATTCTTCTTTCAATGTCAGACCCCTCTGTGGCCCGACTGACACCTCACAACTACCACACATGGAAGCCACACATGACCAGACTCCTCATGTCATGAGGTTTATGGTCTTGCATGGATGCGGCTCAGCTAGTTCTTCAGAGGCCTTATGAGGCGCTTATGCACAGAAACAAGATGGATGAGGCAATGGGCCTCATTGCCATGAACATTTCAGATGGGTTGTTGTTCCACCTGGATGGCCTGACTACACCCAGGGATATGTGGGACAAATTTTCCACCTTGTTTGGCACCATGGATCAGTTCAGGGTCACCTTGAAATGGGATGAACACTGTGAAGCCACCTTCAGAGAATTAAAAGGGTACCTGGCTACTCCTCCTATTCTTATGGTGCCTATTCATGGAAAGCCCTTACTCATGTACATTTTAGCTATAGATACATCACTAGGAGTATTTCTAGCACAAGAGGATAAAACTAAGAAGGAAAGAGCTATCTACTACATCAGTAGAACGCTAGTCACCTATGAGCTCACTTACAACATTATTGAGAAAGCATGCTTAGCAGTCATCTTTGCATCACAAAAATTGAGACATTACATGCTCTCACATACAGAAAGGCTCATTGCAAAGATTGATCCTCTGAAATACCTTTTAAGAAGAACAACATTAACTGGGCGATTAGCAAAATGGGTCCTCATTCTAAATGAATTTGACGTTGAGTACGTAGCAAGGAGAGCTATTAAAGGGCAGGTTCTCACAGATCAACTGGATGATTCACCACTTCAAGATGATGAACCCTTAAGGACTGAATTCCCTGATGAAACCATTATGCATCTACCTGAGTACCCATGGAAGATGTACTTTGATGGTTCTTTCACGTAATAAGGTTTTGGAGCGAGGGTTCTATTCATAACTCCTCAAGGCTACAAGATACCCAAGTCTTCCAAATTGATGTTCCCATGCACGAACAATATTTTAGAATATGAGGCACTGGTAAATGGTCTTAAGCTTGCTATGGAGTGGAAAATTATAGAGTTACATACATATGGTGACTCCTAGCTCATTATCAATCAGGTCAATGGAGATTACCAGGCGAAAGATGAAAATTTGATGCCTTACAAGAAACTAGTAGATGACCTCAAGAAGTACTTCATCTTCATCACATTCCAATAGATACCAAGTTCAGAGAATAAAGCTGCAGATACTATGGCTACATTGGTGTCCATGTTACAACTGGAGGAACATCAATTCCGCTATGACTTCTTGGTGGAAGAACTATCCTATCCTGCCTTTGATACCCCTGAATACCAAGTAATCTGTGCTTTGAATACCCCTGACCAATCTCGATATACCAATATCATTGCCTATCTCTCTGACCAAATCATCCCTAACTATCTATCTAGAAATGAGAAAAGAGCCTTGATTAGGACAACATCGCGTTATGTCCTCATAGCTAATAACCTATATCGATGAGGTCTCGACGGTATGCTTCTTAGATGTTTAGAACTCAAAGAGTCAGATCGCATGTTAAAAGAAGTCCATGAAGGTGTATGTGGATCACACTCGTACGGATTTTCATTGGATAAGAAACTGATCAGAGTAGGCTATTACTGGCCTACCATGGAAAAAGATGCTATTCAATTTTCCAAAACATGTCTTAAATTCCAAACACATGGAAATCTTATCCATGCTCCTGCTAGAGAACTTATACCTTTCATTACACATTGGCCATTTCAGCAATGGGCCTTTGACTTGGTTGGACAAATATATCCCAATTTTTCAAATGGACACAAGTTCATCATTACGGCCATTGAGTATTTCAAAAAGTGGGTCAAGGCTGTACTGCTAATCAAAGCCACTGACAAATAGGTGGCTATGTTCATTCTGAACTACATTATCTGCAGATATGGGATACCCTCATCTATTGTAACCGACAATCGGGGCCAATTTAAAAGTCAAGACATTGATGACCTTTGTGAACAATTACACATTACTCAACATTGCTCCTCAATCTATTATCCTCAAGGTAATGGATAGGCTGAGGCATCTAATAAGAATATTCTCAAAATCCTACACAGAACAGTGAGCAAGTCTGGTAGAGACTGGCATTTACAACTGAATCTGGCACTATGGGCCTACAAAACAAGCATCAGAACACCAATAGGAGCCACGCCATTTTCTCTAGTCTATGGCGCTAAAGCAATACTACCTATTAAGGTTAAAATCCCATCTTTGCAGATATCTTTACAAGGTCTTGTAACTGATGAGAAGTACCACATAGATAGGGTGAATTCTTTACACCTACTAGATGAGCACAGACAACAGGAATTCGATCATCTGAAGGTATACCAAGCACGAATTTCCAAAGGCTACAACAATAAGGTCAAACCATGAAAATTTGAAGTGGGGGATCTCGTCCTAAAGGAGAATCCCAAGAACCAGCCTAACAGAGAGCAGAAAGACAAATTTGAACCTAACTAGTTGGGACCTTATGTTATCACTGCTACTTTTGGGACTGGTGCTTATCAACTGGCTACACTTGAGGGAGATGTTCTTCCAGATCCTATCAATACTCTACATTTGAAGCAGTTCTACGCTTGATGTTCGGCTAGCAAAGCCTGTACAGTGAAATAGTTCTCAGAAAATACCAAAAACATTCAGAAAATTGATCCTGAAGAAATCCAAAAATAGTGGAAAAAGTCCTGAAGAAAGGTATCCTCTGTGAAAACCTGGCAAACAGGCACCTTGATACTTCAAAAACATTCAAAAAAAAAAAAATTGAAAAAGAGAAAAGTGCCTTGATGACAACCTGGTAAAATAGGCATCCTAGTAGAAAAAAGAGAAAAAGAAATCTTGCCAAGTGATGAAAACCTGGCAATCAGGTGTCACTTGTATTCTACACTCTATCTATCAATACATTACTGACACTAAGCCTTCAAAAATTATACCTGTGCTAACGGTTGACTTTGTTTCCTTACAAATATCTTATCCTTGCTTGGGATTTATCTGTATTTCTGTCTTAGGCAACAAGTCATTTCACACTCGGGGCATCTTTGCTAGTATGATAGGTTGCATCTGCTAGGTCATCATAGGATGGTTTGTCTCATGATGTGATGCTTTTCGATACTATCACCAAACCATCACTTTCCTGGAACAAGGATAACACAAACATGGCACTAATGGTGTTCCTAAGACCTACATTAGATAGGAAACAAAAACAATGATGCACTCAAACATTAGAAACATATTGCTTGAAATCTGACTTTTTGATTGATGAATCTATACTACACTTGAAAAAATGAACCAATAGTAATTCTTAATACTGCTTAAACACAATTTAATCTTGGTTTGATTATAACTCTTTTATGCACTGATGATGTTTTAACTAGGGCCATCTAAGCAGTTATGAATTTTATTTGCTTGATTCGCAATTGATGGTTGTTATGTCTTCCGAGTTACTCCATGACATTTGCGCAAAGACAAAGGGTCACAAGGATGGGGGCATAATGTTTTCTTGGTTTTCTGTGTATGATGATTGTTCCAAATAATCGTATACATTTCACCTAACTTGGATGTTTACAGTAAGAGCTGCCACTATGGGTGGGTAGCTGCATATATCTCGATCTTCGTTATGTGTAAACTACGGTGAGGTTGGAACAATTTGCTTGTCTATTTTCTAAACTTAGATTCTCGCTAAGGTATATGAAGCATAATGTACCCAAGGATATGAATTTTCAAAGTCATTGCAGGTTCAATATCTTGCCTTACACAGAATTTGATATAATAAAAGGAATGTGACTATTTTGTTATCCTGGCTTCTATGCCTTGATGCCTAAGTCTATTTCCAACATTCCAATAAAACATAGTATTCATACTTTCATAATATCAGTGGGTATTAGTGATGGTTATACTATCAAGTGGTATCTATTCTGAAAAGTGCCCAATGATGATAAAATGCTACAATATCTGCAAATCAGTGACAATCCTAAGAGTCTGCATATAGATGCATTTAGAGATTTCTTGTTTCATTTCAAAAAGAACAACATAAGGCCTTGAGCGCAAAATAAATTCTTTTTTTATCCAAAATCCAAGATAATTACATAATCTATGCTTCCCGAAATCTTTGATCTATCGGGAATGAAATCGAACTCACATTTCAACGTGATTAACTTGGTACTCGTGTGTTTACTCTTAAACACACATTCTTTTCTTCACTTCATCTAATCCATTCTTTCTTAACCTAACCGATCCATGCAAGTGATACATCATTTCCACTGAGGGATTTTATTCTTTTCCTTCGATTTAGTTCCCGAGGGGGCATGATCACACTATCATCAATCAAATTTTTGCTCGAAACAACATAAAAAATGACTTCGTTATCAAACAACTAGGGGCATGACAGTTTCCTTGACTAAGTTGGAACTGTCAGATAAAAGGACTTGGTTCTCATAAGCTGGATATCTTGTGTTTCCTCATTTTAAAATATTCTTACTAAGCTCGTGACAGCTTCATACTGATTTGTGGACGACAACCAAGTTCAGAATCAATATTATCAATCTTTGGATGACAACCAAGTTTAGAATTGGTATCTTTAAAGATCTTTTATTGACCTTTGCACGACAACCAAGGTCAAATTCAATTCTATCATTTAGTTCAATCAAGTAGGAAGCTGATCTCATCAGGCATTTTGTTTGATTGTAAGCGAAATTCTCAATCTTTCTGAAGTCAAAATAAAAAACATCGATTCAAAGAGGGGCAAATGTAACTACCTAGATTTGGTCTGCTCTGACTATAGACCCTATTTTCCCTAAGTGTGATCATACCCACAATTATGTCACAACAATGAACTACATTGGCATAATTCATTTTAAATCAGATTTAATGTCCTAGGTGATTTTTTATCACTAAATTATATTAACTACTCCAGCCATACAATTCAAATCAATTCAAACCAATTAAAACAAATCAAATTCAAACATGGCTATAATATTTAATCATAAGGGAATTAAATGAACCTCAATATATCTTATCACTTGCAAATGAACCCTTTCTCCTAGCCTAATTTATTTAATTAAGTTGGCTATAGTCCTATTGATTATTAAAAAGCAATTAATTGTTTAAATAATTAATATTCCTATTTTTGAATGAATTAAATAAGTTTAATTCATTTCATTAATATTTCTCTAAACCCTAACCTAATCCACCTCAACCACTTTGACCCTAGGTTCAAACCTATCCCAACCCATTGAACCTTGCTAATCTAATTCTAATCCTAACCCACCTCCTATTGTTGTCACATTCCATTAAGGAATGATTAACAACTCCACCCACTTGAGAAAGTCAAGGAATCTCAAGATTCCTTTCCTCAAGTCCACTTTCTCAAGCCATCCTCTTACACCCTTCCCATGTTTCTTTAAGGCTCTCATGAAGTTTCCTTAATCCCATGTCTCCACCATGCCTATTGAATGCCTTTGGCATTTATTTCTTCTTACACACTATTAATGAGTTTTTCAACTCCATTAAGGCACCTTGTCCCCCTTCTCTTTCCTCATTCTTCTATAAATAGAAGGTGTTTTTGAGCACAAATAGGCCTTCATCTCATATTCAAAATACATTGTTATGCTGTTAGAATAGATATAGATTTATATTTCATTCTAGATTTCATGTTTCTGTATGATTATAATGTCCATTTTTAGAGAAACTATGCATGCTTAAAGACTAAATAGCTTGTTTTAATTCAAATCTTTCATTCTAAGTCGTATATTGCACTGATAGTAGTATAATCTAAGGGCTATTATGTTACTTATCATACTCTTCTTAGTTAGAAAGCAATAGGTCAATTTTAGTGTTTTATATGCTCTTCTAACCATGTTTTCCACTAACGAAATGACCTATTGAAGTATTGTGTCTCTCTTAATAGGTACAAAAAGCACACACACACAACCCACTGTATATTAAGTGGTTTGCCAAGATCATTAATTTTAAATACATAAATTTAATAAATCAGCCCATTGTATAAGACGGGGTTTGCAAGTTGATCATGGTGCTCTTGATTTTCATCATTATGGAAATGTCGTTGGTGATTCCCTTAGAACCATTACCATTGTCTCTTAATCCCTGCAAACAGACAACTTAAACGGTTACATAAACTTCCAAATTTGGCCCAACAAAGAAAAAAAATATCAAAGTCATATGTAGCCCTTAGATTTAAGTCACAGACGTGTCATTAGTTTCAAACATGCCTGGAAAGGAAAGTGATCTGGCCCACGTGCAGGCGCAAATTTTTGAACGATTCCGGTTTCCATGGCATCACTAATCATCATTGCCTTGTTGATGTCTCTTGTGAACATGCATCCCTACATTAAAAAATTTCACAATTATCAGAAGCAATGAATTTGATGATGATGGTGATAATCACAGAAAATTCCTGTGTTGATCATGTCATAAGGAATTAGGAATCAACTGAAAAGATACCTGAAGTCCAAAATTGCTGGCATTGAAGTGATGAATGCCTTCCTCAACGGAGGTGATCCTAATAACATCCAACACAGGGCCAAATGGCTCTTCCCAAAAAAGTCTCATGTCAGGTCTGACGTGGTCCACTAATAGGGGCCATATAAGATTACCCTCTCTCTTGTACTCTTGTTATGCAATGCCAAAAAACTACATTCAGCTTCGGTTAACCAAAATTTATTATTGAATTTATGCAAGGGTTGTGAATCGCCAACCAACAGTTGCCTACGTTACCAAACCACAAATTAGTCGGCTCAATCTTCCATGATCCATAATTTTTTGTATTATAAAATTTAGGACAGTTGTGTAGGAAGTAAAGCTTGAAATTGTGCAGGGAAAGATACTTTAACCACTAACATTTTCCTAATGAAAACCAACCATATTTAATGTTGAAACAAAATGTCAACGAAGTTTGATGGGTTGGTTATTGTGTTCAAAATGAAGCTTCACCAATGTTATGGGTTGTTTCTGGGACCTTTCCATCTTTTCCTGATGATAGACCAGGAATGGTGGCCCTAGATGTCGACAGAGTCCGATAGGCCAAGAATAGTGATCCAAATCAGTAATACAATTGCTCTTTAAAAAGTAGTGGCTCGAATACTGATAGTTTTCCTACCACAATTTTACTTGGACCTTATAAGTTATAGAATCATCAAATTATTTTACTACCATGGATCTATAACTAAAGAGAGGAGATGGAACCTGGAAAAATGTAGCTCCTTTTTGTTTCGCACCAAAACCAGACCTTCAATATAATTAGCAGAGGTTTCTATGACAACAGGTGTGATATCACAGTTTTGTTCCAGTGGGCCAACTGTCATCTTTGCAACTTTGGCTTTCACCTTCTCTATGAGGGCATCAGCCACAGATTCCATTACAAGAACTACCTTTATTGCAGTACACCTCTGGCTACTGTGAGAAAATAGGATACAATGTCAGTCTGATAGGAAAGAGGAGGATGCATTATCAATAAAGATGATACCTGTATGAAAAGCCCCCTTTCAAAACATTGGCTGCGGCTAGGTCAATATCTGCATCCTCAAGTATAATACAAGCATCTTTTCCACCAAGTTCCATCTGAAGGGGAAGCATGCCTGCCTTCTAAATTTAAATTGCAATACCAGGGTCGCCTCTCGTAAAACTGAAAAAAGCAGAAAGAAAGGGAATCAGTGATCAAATAAAATACAATTTATCAAGATTACTATCAGTGTACTGATGCAATTTACAACAGGGTCTAGAGATATAAGGGAATGAACGATTAAATAGAATGCCAATAGATTTATCGACATTAGCATTACATATATCGGTTGTTACCAGTATACCTGATGCAATTTACACCAGGGTGCATTGTAAGGAAATCCCGAATTTCATATCCTTTCCTTGTAACACAACTTATGAGGCCCTTGGGAAATCCAGCCAAATGAAAATAGTGCACCATGTGCAAGGCTGCTACTTATCCCTGAACAATAACATCATATTCACCCATTTAGACTTTGAAACATTACAACCCACTTTAGCAGAACCGTCAACCGCACTTAACAAAATCTATTTTCAAAACAAATATCAAAAAATAGACAGAGTTCTAAAAATCTAAGAGCGTCTATTATGGCTTCCCTAATTTATTCTGGCTTTTAAAGCACTATATATAAACTACTACATCCATACTAATACGATCTACAACACAAATTATAATTTATTCAATTATTAGAGCCTAAGCAAGATGATCCAGAGCAAGAATAGCCGAAGCCGAAGCCAAATTTGAGCCGAGCTAGAGCCAGAGCCTGATTTGGATCAAGAAGAGCTTGAATGGGATCATATTCACTTTCATTCCCAATGCTTATCCCTCTCTGTGGTTAGTTATGCGCTGGCAGATTTGCATGCAAAATTTCAAAGCATAGATAAGGCACATGTACTGTTTGGTAGTTGCATCAAACAGATGTCATCTTATCAAATTAGCAGAGGCACACTTTCCGGTCATCTCCGTTTAGCTTGCCTGGCCAATTTTTCAGGCACAAGACAATGCTAGAAAGTCTGAACAAATGGACATAAGACAATTTATCAGCTCATGACACTTTTCCTCAATGGGCAATGCCCAGAATAAAAAGCCTAAGTAGAAAGAGGAAGTCTTTATCATGATAATATTTATATTTAATATTACATATTAATATATTCACTATAGAAGGACGATCAATAATTCATTACTTTTCATAGCATTCAAACTTGAAATAAATTGCCCTTCACAATTAAATGAAAATCTCCACATTTAATCATTGTTTTCTCCTTTGTCAGGAATAATATACTATCGCCGAAGATTAATAAATCCAGCCAATTGGGAATGATAAAAGAGTCACCAGCGAGTAATCTTTTGTCCAACATATTTGTACTTTGTTCTTAATTTACATTAATATAATATATGAGATATTTATATGTACCTAATACTAGTTATTAAAAATAAAAATATATTTATATTTTAAACACAATTTTTATATTTTGTTCTTAATTTACATTAATTATATTTATATGATTGTACCTAATACTAATTATTAAAAATAAAAATATATTTATATTTTAAACATATTTTTTTATATTTTGTTCTTAATTTACATTAATTATATGATTGTACCTAATACTAATTATTAAAAATAATAATATATTTATATTTTAAACATATTTTTTTTAATTTTGTTCTTAATTTACATTAATATAATATATAATATATGAGATATTTATATGACTGTACCTAATACTAATTATTAAAAATAAAAATATATTTATATTTTAAACATAATTGTTGAAAAAAACAAATTATAGATTAGATGATTTCTATATAAATCATATGGAAAATGTTAAAATTGAAGATAAAAAGTAATATCAATTTAAGAATAACTATATCAATTTAAGAATAACTATTTTGATATGAAAAAGAACAAAAAGTAATATCAATTTAAGAATAACTATATCAATTTAAGAATAACTATTTTGATATTAAAAAGAACAACCGTCTTCACATAAAATCATGATTATTACCTGTATAAGATAATTTATCGGTATAAGACAATTTACTGGTGCATGACACTTTTCTGTAAGTGGGCAAAGCCCACAATAAAAAGCCTATCAGCTTAATTGATTATAAAATTTAAAGCTAAATTTAGAGAGAAAAACAAGGAGAAAAAAAGAGGAGAGAAAAAAATATGTGAAGCCACCTAACATTTTTTCAATACTCTCTAAATTTAGCTTTAAATTTTATAATTAATAATTTTATTGAAACCTGCTATTTATGATGGCTACTAAAAAATAAGTAGTAAAATATAAGAATAATGGGGCCATAGCTCCAGAATTTGCTCATAAAAAATTTGAGCAGCGACTGCTAGCCAAAATAAGCTTAGCAGCCACATGGGGACCTCCCCTAAGCAGTTGCTGCTTATTTCTAGCCCCTCCTTTTTTCCAAAAGCTTAAATTCAATTCCTAAACTTTAGCTGCTCCACTAAAATAGGGAAAGATTATGATTTACCCTTTTCCTATGATTGAAATTTTACATGGGGACACTCCAACTGCTTAAATTTAAGTAGAAAATGCACTTAAGCAGTCACATGGGGACATGGGATTAGTATGGGAAAATCCTCCCGAAAACAATCTACCCGCTATACAGAAAAAAACATATAAATGTAGAAAATTCTCCCTTGAAAGGACCTCCATAAACAATTAAATTCCAAAACGCTGAAAGACTATCTGAAATTTGGAAACTTTGAAAAGATCATTTTGTAACAACATAATCCCTTGAAATAGTCCCTTTGCAAATGTATAAATTTAGGAAGAAAAGCATGGTCCACAGATAAATCACTGTCGCTAGCTATGATTTCCCCGGAAACTGTCCAAAAAATAAGCCGAAACTGTGTCATAAATTCTATAACCATTCTTAACAAGTGGCAACAGTACTCATCTTTATGAATGAAAGAAAGAAAGATTTCAATAACGTTGTGAAGTCTATGGAACCTATGCACAGTACTGACCTATACCGTAATTTTTTAATTTTTTTTGGGTTTAAACCTGTTTTAGATAATGAATTTTGAAAGAAAGAAAGAAAATAAAATAATTTTAACGTCCATGAGGCTAAAGATATCCCATGGGATAGACCGTCTCACACGCTGAAATTTTCATTTCCACCCTTTTCTTGTGAAGTTTGATGATGAGTGCCCCCAAGTGCTCAACCGTCTGCTCATTGAAAAGATCAAACCACGAATTCTCAATCAAAAGAGTATTAAAACTGTCCCTACTGTTCTTGAAGGCGTCACATTCTAGAATGAAGTGTTTTTTTGTTTCTACCTTACTAGAAGAGCATAAAATACAAATTCTTTCTTCCCAAGTTTCTTTAGGCCTTTTCCAACGCCCAGTTTCACAACGAAGTTGATGTGGATTAGTCCTTAATTGGGCAATGTGAATCTTGGATCTCCAAGAGATATTAACCCCAATGCACGCTTTTTGATCAACATATTTGCTATTTTGTTTATCTGTTATTTCAAATAAAGTACTTAAATTGTTGGCTTCTAAAACATCAACTATATGCTGGTTACTCTATGATTAAATTTTTTTATATGATACACTATTTTACTTCCATTTTGTTTTGCCATATGATACTCTGATTCCCCTTACCGTCCCCCTCACAATTTTTTTTATAAATTTCTTCATTTGTATTCAACACTTTTATATATTAACATTTCATTTCTTTATCTATTTGTCGTTTTGCTTCATCCACGATTTTCTTTCTTATGTCTAGTCTTTCCTCCATGATCATATTAAGAAAATGATGTTTTTCCATATTATGAGTTTTCTTTAGGTAATTGTTGTCACAAAAGTTTGCACCATTGCTTGGTGTTTGACCCCAAGCAACCTTGTGAAACATGGAAACAACCTCTGAGTGTGGGACCTTGACAAGTGAGGTTGAGTCTCCGAAGAAGGCCAACTTTTTTTCTCAGCAGGGTGTAGTGTTGAACCGAATCAACACTTCAAGAGCCTAGTTCTAACCTAATCTAACAGCTTGTAGAGGAAAACGAGAGAAGGAATGCATAAAAGTAAAGGGGTGATGCACTAGATCAAAATGTTTTTCTCCTAGCCTATAACTACACAAAACATCACCCAAAACTCCAAAACATATATATATATATATTCTAATCTATCCCCAAAGATGACTTACATGCAAACCCAAATTTATGAGATACTAAAAGGAAAAGACTTTCACAATACATCATTCATAACAAGATTGACACAACATACAAATTGGAAACAAAAAAGAATACACCTAGAAATGAAGGCAAATAATTTGCACGTGACATCTGACTATGAGAAAAGGTAAATAGAGGTTTTCTATTAGTGCAAGGTAAGGAAAATTATAATTGTAGGACATAATTCCCTACAAGAGAACAAAAGACAACGCTAAAAAAATATTACAAACTTGCCTTTATAGATTAGGCGTAACTCAGATCAAACATGAAGTGCAAACCCTAACAAGACTAGGGTTAGGTTGCAGAGAGAACTAATCGGTTAATCAAATCAAAAAATCTGATCCTTGGTGTGTATGCCAATCTCTGAATTGAAAAAAGGAGGCCATAATGAAGGAATTCATGGGATTGATGAAGGAAGAACCCTTGCAACAAGACGACTCTGAGCATAAACATGGCGTAATTGTTCTTATGTTAGAGGAAATTTGGCTACAAGTAATCAATAGGCATGGTGAATGTCCTAAAGTGGTTGGAACAACTATGTATCTGATTTAGGTTACTGACTAGTGAGCATTCAATTTTGACTTATAGTCGGAAACAACCCTGACTGTTTGGCTTTCAAATTATCCTTGCACCCTAGTCATCAATGAAGATCTTTGCATGAAAATATAAGGTCGAGATCCCCTGAAGAAGTCGGGTTGCAAGAAATGCTACATCCATAGGGGATCAGAGAGATAGGAAAATCATCTCTCTGATGAACGATCAACTCATCACAAAATGTCAGGTCCACAGCTTGTTGATTCATCAAAGACCAAAGCAACCTCAAAATAGTCTTCTCGATGCCCGAAACATTTTGTAACTTGTGCGGGAAAAAGAATTCTATCGAAGATCATGGAGACTAGAAAATTGTCCCCTCGATGTCCGAGGGGAAACCCCAACCAACCGACCCTTGGATGGATAGGGGGTCAAAGAGACCCACAAGATGTCTCTTTGACGCCCAAATCTCTTTGTCCAATATTCATAACATCCTTTATCAGAGGTCGAAGAGACCCAAAAGATGTCTCCTTGACGCCCAACCTGTTGAGTTTCATTGGAGATCAGGAAGACCGAAAAAACTATCTCCTTGATGGTCAATATGTCTTCAACCTCATTTCACCACTTGACTATTTTCTTGACGATGACCACCAGCCTGTATCAAGGATTGAGGGGACTAGAATAGGGTCTCTTCGAAGATCGATAAATTTCAAAGAAAGGGAAACCACCAAAACTTTTGATTACGAGGCTGCAACTAGATTTTCCCAATGGAGTTATCTTAGATCACTTATTCAAGATTGGCTAAGAGGCATAAAATTGCCAACAATAAATTAGCAACCAGACCAATGCTTTTGAAGGGAAGGTGCTCATTTCTACCAATAAGATCTCATATGGAACAACAATTTTATTTTAAAATTATTGATGATTAGATGTTTTTGAATTCTTTTCTACTTGTCTCCATTTCTGATTTGACAAGTTGTTGCCCCAAATTTCACATCTGTAAAGGATCACTAGGGTGACCAACAAACCAAAAAGCATTTTGTTGGTTTTCTAATCCATAGCTCTATATTCCTACATTTATTTTTGTAAGAAATATAACACTTTCCAACCTCCCTAAATTATTTTTGCTCTGCACATTCCTAGTTGAGTTTGTTGTGAAAATTGATCGCAAGATCATATTTATACTCATTCAACATCTTTAAATGATTGTCTTTGAAAAGAAAAGTATTTTGCATATTCTTGTTTTGCTAGCGTTCACTTGCACCAAACCTCATGACAAGAGGTGTTCAAGTAGCTTCAAGTGCTCCCTCGGTCCATGGGCCATTTTAGCAATTAAAATGAGATCATCTACATAAAGAAGTAGCTTTATTGCATATTTAGTTATCTAAACTCCCTCACCATTAGTCCTGTTTATTCATTCTTCTAACTTTATCAATATATATCCCAAATAGAGCTGGGAAGAGAGGACACCTTTGTCTAGCACTAATATCACTGTCGATTAAATTTTTATATAGACTTAAAATAAAAATTCTATAAAAATAGTTGTATTTGTTAAATAAACATGTAAATAAGTTATTGTGTAGGTGCCAGATGAGTTGACGTAGTATAGTTATTTTAAACTTTGTAGTGAAAGTTGTACAAATGCATTTGAAGTTTATGTATGATTGATATTGTAAATTGTGATGATTTTATGAATTTGATTTATTTTCTAATTTTAAGTTTGACAGGTTTATGGATCAGAGTGTATTAAAGTTGTGCTTAAAATAGAATTAGAAGATTACACTTATTTATGATTTCATAACAATTTAGGTATAATTTATTTGAATAAAAAATATTAATAATTGATAGATGTGTCATGGAAAAAAATTAAAGATAATTAGGCTAGATAATAGTTGAATGAATCATGATTTTACTATGTTTAATAATATTATAGTTGTTAGACTTGTTGAAGTTGAATTTGTTTATCAAAATAAATATTTGTTAAATATTGATGAACAAATAAATTATTTATAAATTACCTTTGTAATTTGATTGACTAAAATAAGTCTTTATATATTATTTATTAAATAATATTTAAAAATTCAGACCTATGGAAGGTGGTAGGAGGCGTGAAGGCAGAGACAAAATCATGAAATAAAATCTATGATTTTCAAGATAAGAATAGTCTTATCTAGTCATAGAAATGTCAATTCCCATTGCAACAAAAAATAGTTGTAAAATGCAAGGATAAGTATGTAGGTTTTTTCTTTAAAACTACAATGATTTTTTGTTTAAAACAATATAGAGCATTTCATTCTTTAAGCCAAAGCATTAAGTATTAGGATAAGGAAATTCATGAAATAAAATCCATAATTTTTGGGATAAGAAATTTTGTATCCTGTCATAGAAATGCCAATTTTGTTAGAATAACTGAGAGGGGGGGGGGGAATCAGTGGCCTCAAAAATTAATCCAATAAATCAACCTAAAAATTTATACCACAAATATAAAACTCTAGTTATCTTCAGTCCTACAAGATGTATGCCTTTAAATAATCTTATCAAATAACTACTACTCAAAGTTCAATGTTAATCCTTATTCTTTAAGCTTTACCGAGTAGCAGTCCAGCCTTTACCGAAATACAGTAAATAACTTAGTGTTTACCGATCAATCATGTTTTAGTAATGTGTAAAGAAAAATATCAAAGCAATGAACCATATACACGTTTGAAACATGGATTTTTAACGTGGAAACCCTGTTAAGGGAAAAACTACTTGGGACTGGTAACCCAAACTTTCACTCTTCTGAAGTGAGCTCGGTGAAGAGCCAACCCTGTTAAAGGTTACAAACACACTGTTAAGTGTGACCTTGTTAGATGATTTAAATATAATAGTTTGTCACTTGATATCTGGCATTTCACTATGCTATCTTCATGAGAAACTTTTTGATACTCCTTGGGATGTATCTCAATATATAAAGGATAGTTAAATCCCACTCTGTTAAGATATTTTATGAATCAATGGTTAAACTGAAACAATATATGATCTATTCATAAATACAACTTAAACTTGCAGATGTTCAAATCTATTATAAGCTCATAGTACCTTTCTGATCAATGTTTATTTTCTGTTCCTTTACTCCACTTATTTCTACTCGGTGGTGCTGCTGCTTCTCTGTTGCTCAGTGTCCGTAGAAATATTTAGCTTTCTCCTTTAGCTTGTTTGATCAGGATTGTATGAAGTCTTCTTCACCACTATTCCCTTCAACATCCTTTCTTGTTCTTCCCCCAATTCATAATGAATTAGCTTGTCGCTCTTATAGACATGATTTCACCGTTTCTAAGTCCTAGTCTTTCTTGTTCTTGACGTGATCCGTAAATCTCGCCATTCTTGCTTTAAAACTTGCTTTAGTTTTATCTTGCAAATTTCTCCTTGACAACTGGAATAAAACTTGCTTTAATCTTTAGCTTATCTTTGGATTTTAACTGGTCGATGAAAATAATGTAATCAATCAGTTAACTCCATGTTTAGCTCCTGCCAGCTAAGTGTTTTGTCATTTTTGAACTTCAGTTCTTATAAATGTTTAACTCCTTGTTTGCTCGGTCTTGACTTCAGTTGTCCTTAGGCATCTCTGTCTGTCAGGGTTGTCTGTCCATCAGGCAACACTATGACTTTCAGTTCTTCTCGGGTATCTCTTAGGTTCTGCTCGGTAATGCTTGCTCGGGTAACTTGCTTAGGTATCACTGTGAATTTTCTCTCGGAGTTCTCTATCTGTCAAGGTGCACTGTCCGTCGGTGTTTGTTGTCACTTGGTGTATAGTGAACTTTTATGCATTACTGATAACATAACCTTTATCTCTCTGGTTCTTTTAAGTCTTTGACAATATGTATATAATCAATCAGATTATATCAAGTTGACATCAATGACAATACAATACATTAACTGATTTAATGTCTTGCATTAACTTTCTGCAGCTCAGTGATCATCAACTTAACATCTACAAACATTCAATTAGTTATAGTTCATCAAATTTCTGCTGCATCAAAAGGCAATTATCAAACATGAGGATAAGTATGTGGGTTTTGCTTTAAAACTAGTGATTTTTTCTTTTAAGGCACTATATAACATTCATCCTGTCTCTCTACATTTTATGTGACAAAAATGGAATTAGAAGGCTCGTTAACATGGAGAAATTAAGAAGATCAAGCTTGCTACTTTTATCAAGTCTGGTAGTAGGTGCATGATAAGTACTTCAGAAAATAAACAAAGATTAAATCATTTTCAAGTAATGAGACTTTAACGACATATATTATTTTAGAAATTATATTATATATATTTTCTTGATTTTAGCTTCTTCTATTACTCTATGGTTAGTTATTGTGAATTGGGTGTATAATAATTGACCTATTAGACTACTAAGCCCTTATCTATTACAAGTAAATTTTAGGTTTTATCTAAAGTTATAACAACCACCCATGTGTATTGTTTGTCATGTTGGGCCCCTCTCCAAAGCTTGTTACTAAAATCTAGAAGAAAATTTTAGAAAATTTCTTATGGGCCTATTTTGACCAAGGTAAAGGCTTTCATAGAATTATATTGCCCCTACATGCTTTTGAAGGGCTTAGTATTTGTGATAAATGGTATCAATACATCATGTTATGTGTTAAATGGATAATAAAAACTTTTAAAGAGAGATACAACATCTAAACTCTTGCTTCCTTACCATATTTCTATGAGAGTGTCAAATGAGTATAAATCCTAGAGAAATATTAGTTTTCACTCTTTTGGTAATGTAGGAGCCTATTAATATCCAAGATAGTTTTATTGATCAAAATTATTTAGAAATACTTGGAAGTTGTCAAGCCTAATTAGCTCCCATGGAATGAAAATGACCATTTTATTTATTAACCAATTAGTATATTTAATGATCTCACCTAGCCATTTTCTAGGATATGCATCTTACTCCTTACTCATATATTTTTGAAATATTTTAATAGAGGTATTAAGATACTCTTAGATATTGTTCAAGGTCTACTAGGAATATTTTTTAATTTTCCTAGAGTCAAATCTATAAATATAGGTTGGCCAATCAATTTTTTTTATTTGGTAATAATAGTTTGTTTTATTCATAATAAAAAAAGAGTACAAACATATTTTGTAGTAATACATTTGTTCAACCTAACCTTCATCAAAACAACCCTAAACCTTCACCCATCATTACATCAACCCAAAACAACCACTACGGTATGTGTTACGTTTATCCATGCTTGACCAAGATTTTGAAATTTACAAAAGATAATTAAAGATCATCTCGATAATTTAAAGTTTATCAATCATTTAAAAACATCACAAAAAACATCAGTAAATTAATGACACCTAATTCCTTCTCTTGAATGGTTTTGTGGAGTTGCAGATCCACACACCTTCTGCTTTTCTTCATGGGCTAAGCTCCTTGTGCCTTTCCGACCAAGCATCTCTTCCTTTGTGATCACCTCCTCCTTGGCACCTTCGGTTCCACCAACCTTGCTCTGGTTTTCATCTCCTCTAATTTCACCTCTACTTCCATCAGTTACAAAAATAGCTTCAGATCCTCCCAACCGTGGCTTGCCTCCTCTGTTTGTCACTCTTTAAATCTTCCCTTTAATCCCCAAATGAAGGGGATGTAACCGCTGTCACTCTCATCTTTCAAATTCTCTATATGTCCTTACTAACATCCATCCCTTTTCCAGGGACCACCCACTCAAAAATTGATTTCGTTCCCACCAAGAATTCTACAGGCACAATTGTCTCCATGACTCGTCTCATAGTATCTTGTGGTTGCCCTAGCTCCAAGCCCCATGCTAGAATCATGTAAAAAACATCTGTGTTGGTGCGGTGTTGATTCCTCAATTGATAATAACCACTCCCAAAATCAAGTGTACACATTTCAACAATATCTCATATTTATAAAGGAACATGCTTTCTAACCTTTTCTTTGTCACAGGGCCAAAAAATGGATTTTGCTTTTCTGCCACCCTCACAGTAAATGAAGTTTCCATGATTTTTGCTATGAAAAAACAACCCCCGCCACAACTTCCAAGATCTCTACACACACTCAGCCTTGACCGCTACAATGAATGACCAACCAACTTAAGGATATTTAACAATTCCTTCATAACACTCCCAAATTTAATGTGATGTCTTTTCATTCATTCTGCCAACCTATTTTCCACCTTTGGTTTTTGAAATAACCAACTCGTACGCTTCCACCAAGACACTCATCAACTTATTTAATGCACATTCCAAAATGTCTAAATAACTAAATCATCACTTGAGATTGATAAAAAATATTCAATCCTAATTTCCTCTATCCTTTCAAATGATAAAGCCCCATTTGATAGTTTACATGCTTCCTTATTTCCTACTCTTCTTACATGAGTTATGTTAAAGTCTTCTAAAGAAGTTAAATCCTCTGTTATGAGATCGATGTGTTTTTGGAGGTGTCATGCTTATGTCTGTCCTTCAATGATAGTTTGGATAATAATGTGTGAGTTCACTTCCACATGAAACTTTAGAGCTCCCATCTTATTTTCCACTTTTATAACTATTAGGGTTTATAAGGCTTCTACCACATTGTTAGTGCCATCATCTAATTTCTCCCCTATTATCACGGTGTTACAATTCCAATCATGAATTATAAATCCTAGTCCAGACGGGCTTGGGTTACCTTTTAATGCCAGTCAAAATTTACTTTCCACCACCCCTCTTTAGGTTTTACACATTCAATCTCCTCAAGGTCCTTCGAAACTAGATTAATCCAACTAAGCCCATTAACAAGGTTGTTTAATCAAAATTTTTAATCCTTCTAAACTATTGTTAACCTAATTCTCGTAGAAAGGTCACACTAAATTAAGGTTATAACTCACAAACCACTATGGAAGGATATGAATTTATACTCTAATACACCTTTTAATAATTTCCAGCCCATAAAGGTTATGCTTGGCTCTCAATATATTTCTATATGATATATGAACTTAATGACATATTAGCTCCCTAGTTTTTAACTAGTACTTGGAAGCATAGATTTTATACTATTTGGTAGGTTATTATTGAACTAAACTTTGTTAAATTTGTTTGATGTGTTCTTTATTAGGGTATTCCTATTCACTTAGATTTGATTGATGCATTCTTTATTAGTGTCCTCCTATTCACTCAAGATTGATCAATAAGGGTGCTTTCAATCCTTCCTACCCTATCTATGGGCATTTCGAAGCTCTCAAACACATGTTCTCCATTTTTCCTAGAGTAGAAACAACTTGGCATTAAATGTTGGAAAGTTGACTATACTAAAGTATATGACTCTATTTAGTGTTGTCAATATGGCAACAAATTCATATGAAGTTTTGGAGTCAGCACACATTATCAAAAGATCAGAAATTGGCTAAGTACAGAAAACAAGATAGAGCAAGGAACAGACTGTTATAGTTTTGATTAGTGTGTGTTCATTTGTTATCCAAATGATATGTGCCTTTGAAGATAAGCTTATGAGTATGTTTACATGCTAAGTCTAAGAGAGCATGATCAGATCTGCAAGTATGAAGAAGATATAGCTAGTTGAAGAGGTACAGCCAGTGAATGACAGAATAGGATAGAGATCGTGGAAAGAGCCGACATAGATTATTTTGGCGTGGATGTTGCACTCATCCTCAAGACTTGCACCTTTAGATTAGTCATTTTTAGTGACCTAAAAACCTATGGTTAAAAGCGCATGATTTGATTCATCCGGGATAATTAGTTAGAGCTATTTTGGTGAAGCGGACTGTGTGAAAAGACGTGTCTGTTCGGTTTGAGTAAAGCAGTTATAATTAATGTTAAGATGACTTAATGAAGGGTTGCGTGGTTATGTAAGTGATCAAGAGACATGGTAAAAGGTTTCCTAAAGCCGACATGTTAATGTCCTTTGAGGAAGTACTTATAGAAGGTCGTTTGTGATGGGAAAAGTTGTGGAAGCCAGAGATAAGAAAAGCAGAGCAGAGTGTAAAAGCAGCAAAGATATATCTATCATATGTTGATGATATAGATATTAAAGTAGAAGCTTTCAGACTGAAGATAAGATTTTTGTAGTGCTTTACAAGAGGTTAAAGCATCAGCGCACAAAAGGAACTGATCAGACAAGCAGTGTCACAGCAGCAGTTCACCTTGCAGATACAGTGTGTATCAAATATCCAGAAGGTTGTAGCCTTCACCATTTGGACAG
>MU224919.1:151869-171869 GCA_018584345.1 Thuja plicata
AAGGAAACATGAATTAATTAGAAGATGTATTCCCATTGGGTAACAAAGTAACTACTTGTAAGGAGCATGACAATAGGTTTGTAAATAAGAAATGAAACAGTGATTGTCTATGCACAACCTCAAAGGACAAGGAAACTTGTAAATGAACATACTTAGTTATCCCTTACAAACCATAAATAACCCACATATAACAAAGACCATCGAAAGAGATTTTTTAATGCATTATAACATAGACACATTTTTATCCTTGTATCGGGTAGCTTGACTAGGGGCCTTACACTTACCTCTGGTGAAAGTATCAGACATATTTCTCAAGGCTATAAGATTTATGACACCTAAAAGTTCCTCCCTACTAGACAACAGTGGCATACTGCCCGTGACAAAGCATCACTTTCTTTATGCTAGGGTTTCTATAGATTACGACGTATGTTCTCATTACGACATATGTTTTGATATTGACTAATATCAATTAGACCATCTTAGGGTATACACCTCTATTCATGTAATATGCTCTTAACCAAAGGCTAAAATACAAGACATATATTGAAATTGATAATAAGATCGTGAATGTCCAAGTTCCAGACAATTTGTTCAATCCCTCAATGAGGCATTTAAAAAGACACTAACCATTGCAAAATTCATTGGCATCTGACCTTCAATAGATAGGGTCAAAGCTTCAGTGAGACAACAGCGACATACTACCCGTGACAAAGCATCACTTTCTTTATGCTAGGGTTTCTGTAGATTACGACGTATGTTATGATTACGGCGTATATAAGACATAGCAGACATACCTCAAATGGTGAGTACGCGGTGGCAGCTTGTTGATGAGTATGTGGTGGCTATACCCTAAGCATGAAGGAAACTAGCTGAATGAATTGTAAACCGGCCCGGAGGTAGCTGGATTCAATACAAAAAGATCCCTCTTCGTGCACAGAATGGAACATGAAGGAAACCAGCTGAATGAATTGCAAACTGGCCCGGAGGTAGCTGGATTCAATACAACAAGAGCCCTCTTCACGCGCAGAATGGTATAGTTTTCTTCTACTCACATGCACAGCTCGATCACAAATGAGCCTTTCTTTTTATTGATTTATTGTTTATAATCAAGAGGGTGTCGCAATTACAATGGTATCATCGCTATTGTGACATCGTTGGGGGCACTTAAAAAAAAATACAAAAATCACACACAAATGGTAGCGCTGTCGCAAATTGGCATCAGAATTTGACCCCAAATTTTGTAGATATAGAATTGGAATTCTAAAATGGAGAATCTGAGGATATGAGATGATCAGAATGTAAGAGCATATGTAAAAAGGGTCACAAAGACTGTTACTAGAATCATAAACTCAAGAGGCACATATACTGAACATGAAGTGATCGCAAAGATTCTTAGATCTTTGACACCTTCCTACAAGACTAAAGTGAAAGAGATACATGAGATCATACCACTGACTAAAAATTTCAACTGAGAAGTCCTGATTGCTAAGTTGACCACCTTTGTGACTGTAGATTTATATGATGCATTAACCAAAGTAGAGTTTGCATTCAAGGCTACTCTTCATAATGACAAAAAGACCTTATCAATCCTTGAAATCTCTAACAAAAGAAATGTACATGAGGAGCTTGGAGAATATGTTGATGATTGGGCAGAGATTGAAGAAGAATAAAGGAAAGTGGATGAACTTGTTACTCTAATAGAAAAAAGGGAAACGAAAGGTAAGGGTAAATTTGAACGAAAATTACCCATGAAATTTTTTTCTTGTAATAAGATTGGTCATTTTGCATCTAGATTTCCTACAAGGGTTCCTAAGAATAAGCCTAAGTTTTACAAGTCTAATTACTCCAAGGATGAGGAATGCTAATATGCTAGTGAAGGTGTGTCTGATGATGATTCTATGAGTGATGGGAATTAAATTGGAATTATTGCTATTAAATAGGTTGAACCTATTCATGAAGAAAAATCTCTAGTCTCGCATGTTGAAAATAAATTAGAATGGATCATTGATAGTGGTTGTTCACATCATATGACTAGTGATAAAGAATAAATTTTCAATTGAATAGATATCATGGTGGTGTAGTCATACTTGGTGATAACACTCCTAAGTTGATCATTGGAGTTGGTCCAATCTCTATTGATTGTAAAACTAACAATGATGATGCCTTACTTGTTGATGGACATAAGCACAACTTGTTGAGTGTTGGATAGCTTGTGGACAAGGGTTATCACTTTAAATTCATGGATGGAAAATGTACTATCATAGGTCAATTTGGAAACTTGATCACATCAGGTACTAAGTCAAGAGGTAATGTGTTTCCACTGAAAACTACAAAGGCAACTTGTTTGGTTGTGAAGGTAGATGACAATTTGTTATGGAATACGAGATTTTGACACATAAATTTTTATATTTTTGTAAGGGCCAGTAACACTAATGCATTTAGAAACTTTCCAAAAATTATGAAGTATACTAACACTATGTGGAGAGAGTGTATGATGGGTAAAAAAATTAAGAGAGGCTTTCAGAGAAAATCCTTTTCAGCAAGAGGGAAGTTTGATCTAGTATATATAGATCTATGTGGTCCTACAAGGACTAGATCTTACTATGGTGAAAGGTAGTTTATACTTTTCATTGATGACTATTATAGAATGATGTGGATTGCATTTATCAAAGAAAAAATTGAAGCATTTGATAAGCTCAATATTTTCAAAGAAAAAGTTGAGAATGAATTAGGTCTTAAAATAAAATGTTTGAGGTCAGATAGAGGTGGAGAGTTTACATCAAATTTTTTCAATTCTTACTATAAAAATCATGGTATATATAGATAAACTTTTTCTCCTAGGATACCTTAATAGAATGGGATAGCAGAAAGAAGAAATAAAACTATACTAGATGTGGCCAATATTATGCTTCTTAAAGGTAATAAATCTCATATGCATTGGAGAGAAGCAGTCTATACGGATATATGCACTTTGAATAGAATTAAGATCAAAGAAGGTACCAATAAGACACCCTATGAAATTTGGTTTGGTTATGCTCCTACTGCAAATACTTCAAAATATTTGGTAGCAAGTATTATATGAAAAGAGATGATGAAATTGGGAAGTTTGATGCTAGAAGTGATGAAGAAAGTTTCCTTGGTTATTCTACTAGAAGTAATACTTATAAATGTTTCAATCTGAGATTGAGGAAAATAGATGAAAGTGCTAATGTAAAAATTGATGTGAGGTTTTAGATTGACATCCTAGAGAATGAGAAAAATATTGAAAATCAAGAGACAAAACAAATTATTGAGATTCATACATGCTAGGATGAGCCTATTAAAGAAATAAAGACACAAAGGTAGGTTAAGATGAATCATCCTAAGAATTAGATTATTGACGATGTTAATAAGGGCATGATGAAAAGGTCTAAAGCTAGAAATGAGCTTTGTTTGATTTTGCAAGAAGAACCTAAGACTACTGATGAGGCATGTAAAGATGAATATTGGATTAAGGCAATGCAAGAAGAATTAGATCAGATAGAGAAAAACAACACTTGGGAATTGGTTCCTAGACAATAAGATAATTTGAACTAAATGGGTTATCAGAAACAAAATGAATGAAGGTGGCATGGTTTTAAGAAATAAGGATAGACTAGTCTACAAGAGCTATTCACAACAGGAAGGTATAGACTTTGAAGAAATGTTTGTGTTTATTGCAAGGTTAGAGGCAGTGAGATTGTTCCTTTCTTTTGCAACACATAAATAATTTTAGATATATCAGATGGATGTGAAGTCTACATTTTTGAATGATGATCTAGACGAAGAGTTCTACATTGAGCAACCTGATGGTTTTCCTTTGATAGATGATGAAGACATGGTTTGAAAATTCAAGAATGTGTTGTATGGTCTAAAAGAAGCTCCTAGAGCTTGGTATTCTCGGTTAGAAATGTATTTATTGCATCTTGGTTTTAGAAAAGGTAATGTAGATAGTAATTTATATTTGAGAACTTGTGAAGATGGAATCTTGATTGCTGAAGTCTTTGTGGATAATATAATCTTTAGTGGCAATGGTGAAATGAGTACAAAATTCTCTGAGGAAATGAAAAGTGAATTTGAAATGTCTATGATTGGAGAAATAAAGTTCTTCCTTGGTTTACAAATTACTCAAAGTAAACATGGTATTTTTATTTCTCAAACTAGGTACTTAAGGAGTCTCTAGAGAAGTTTGGAATGGAAGATTGTAAACCTATTTTAACACCCATGGTTATTGGATGCAAGCTTACTATTACTGATGAATCTCAAAGTGTTTTTCAGACAAGATACATATCCATGATTGGAGGTTTATAATATTTAACCCACACTAGACCAAATATAGATAGTACAGTTGGAATTGTTGTGAGATTCCAAGATGAGCCTGAGGAGACTCACCTTGCTTCAGTTAAAAGGATATTTAGTTATTTGAAAGGGACACTGGAATATGGTATATGGTATGAAAATTCTGATGATTTTACATTGCATGCTTATACTGATGTTGATTGTGCAGGAAGTGTTGATAACATAAAAAACACCATTGGTGGAGCATTTTCCCTTGGAAAAATGTTGGTTTCAGGGTGGAGTAAGAAGATCATGACTGTATTTTTGGAATTGGTTCTTGATGATATTGTTGGCATTCATGTTTTTTTAGTGATGTCAACATATGTTTTTATGGAGGCAGAATAGACTGGTTATTACTATTGCTTCATGACTAAGAGAGGTGTACAGGTACTATACAGTTGATTCAGATCAAGCAAAGATACTGATGTGTACATGGATGTGTGGTGATCTCATTTTTAAGATATTACAAGTTAATAATGTCTATTTGATGAGTTATAGATGTTTTAGGGAAGACTGGGTACTGGACGTTGAGAGTGATCTTTGACAGAGTTAGTCTCTGTGTTTTGAGTATAACTTACGAGAAATGTGGATTCACATAATGCGAGCTTAAGGGATTGCATAAGACATGTTAAGGCATGTTTTTTATGGTTCCCAAGTCGTATGATTTTTTGTGATGTCATCTATGGCATGTATTCTAGAGGAGACCTATTTGGGACAGACTTCAGGATGTAACATGTATAATGGATTGCGAGCGCAGATTACAGATCTTGGATTATATTTGATGAATTGTAATTGATGTTTACTTGTAATAGGTACCAAATGTATCTTAGAAAGGGGTTAAATAATTATTTGTATATTGGGAAAGCCTAACTGGCCGACCTAATCAATTATTGTAATAGGGTATATATGAGAGATCTTTTCTTTTGAACAGTGGTATGTAGAGGCCAATGTGATTGAGATAGAGACACCAAAGTGTGGAAGCTGTGAGCTTGTTTGTCTATTAGATGTAGAGTAGAGGTTGTGATTATATTACTGCATTGGAACTGACCAAGCAAAGATAGTTTCTATCAGACAGTTCACTGGATTATATATTTTCTATATACACTTATATTTTGGACTATAAGTCTTGAGGGTGGCTTTAACCTTCTTTAGGCAGTGTGCCTGGGCAGTGAGCCTACTGTTACTCTTGAATCCTAATAGGGTTTGTCCTTTAACATGGACTGTGTACTGTAATGCATCAATAAGCTCCCAACAATGATAAATATTTTAACAGGGATACTATACTCTCAACACATTATTTGTGGGTACTAATTCCCACTGGGGTTTTACCTTTAACAGGGTTTCCTCAAAAAAAAAAGAATGTGTTATTGTGTTGGCATTTACTGTATTATCATTTGGAAGAAATTTTTGTTTATAAATTTTAATGTTTAATAATCTGTCTCACAACTGATTCACCCCCCCTCTCAGTTGTGTTGGTGGATTGTTATTCCTAACAATTGGTATCAAAGCTTTTGGTCCTTAGAGAGAAAGTTTAATAGCTTAAGGTGATCCTGAAGATGGCTTACTATAGGAAGGATAGTCCAAAGTTTGATCCTAAAAACTTTGACTGTTGGAAGAACAAGATGAGAAAACATCTGCTATGTTTGGGAATTGACTACTGGATGATAACAAAGAATAATGTTTACATGAAGGCTGAGGATGAACTAGATAAGGCTATTGATGATGAAAAGAAGGTATTTTCATAGAACATGGTCGCAAGAGAGTCCATGATTAGTGCAAATTATGTGGGTGAATTCACAAAGGTTAAATATTTATATTCTTCACATGAAATTTGGACAAGATTGGAAGCACTATATGAAGGAGACAAGTTTACAAAGCAAGAGAATTTGCAAAACTGGAAGACAAAGATGGAAACATTGAAAATGAGAGATGATGAAAATATTAGATTATATGCACAAAGAATTACTAAAGTTGTTATTGGCATCATGAACTCTTGAGGCACTTATAGTGAGGAAGAAGTGATTGCAAAAATTCTTAGATCCATAACACTTGTATACAAAACCAAAGTGCAAGATATAGAAGAGATCATACCTTTGACACTGAAATTCAACACAGAGATGTTGATTGGAAAACTAACTACCTTTGAGGCCGTAGAGCTAGGAGATTTATTACCTAAAGTTGAGTCATCATTCAAGGTGACTGTTCATAACAATAAAAAAAATTTATTAGGAATTGTGAGCACCAGCTATAGTGACTTGAGAGAAGAGCTCAGCGAATATGTTGATGAATGGTAACATATATAGGAAGAAGAAAGAAAGTTAGATGAAATTGTGGCCCTGATCGCTAGAAGAGAAAAGAGAGGTAAGGGTAAGTTTGAAGGAAAGCTACCTCTAAAATATATTTCATGGAATACGATAGGTCATTTTGTATCTAGATGTCCTCCAAGGGTTCCAAAGCATAAATCTAAGTTTTATAAACCTAACTATTCAAAGGATAAGGAATATTATTTTTCTAGTGAAGGTGTTTCTGATGACGATGATTGATTATGATGAGAGTGGATTTATTGCTATAAAGGATGATAAACCTTTACATGAAGAAAGAGCCTTAGTATCACATGTTAAAAAGAAATTTGAATGGGTTATAGACAATGGTTGTTTACATCATATGACTGGAGATAAAAATAAGTTTGTTAAGCTGAATAAGTATGATGGTGGTGTTGTGAGATTTGGTGACAATACTCTTGAGCTTATCATTGGAGTTGGATCTATATCTTTGGATGGAAAGACCAATACTGACAATGTATTACTTATTGATGGACTTAAGAATAATGTTTTGAGTGTTGGACAACTAGTAGACAAGGGTTATCATTTGAAATTCATTGCTGGGAAATGTTCTATTAGAATTAAGTAAGTAGATGTGATAAAATCTGGTACTAAATCCATAGTTAATGTATTTGAATTAAATTCATCTGGGGCTTATTATTTTTTTGCGAAGGTTGATGATAGTTGGTTATGGCATAGAAGATTTTGTCATGTTAACTTTGATAATATTGTGAAGGAGAGTACGACTATTGTAGTTTGAGACCTACCAAAGATTATGAAACCATATAACACCATGTGTAGAGAATGTGTAATGGGGAAGAAAACTAGAAACAATTTAAAAAGAAAATCTTACTCAGCGAAAGGAAACTTGGATCTAGTGCATACAAATCTTTGTGGTCCTACAAGAACAAGATCTTACTACGGTGAAAGGTACTTTATAATTTTTGTTGATGAATTTTCTAGGATGATGTGGATTACATAGTTAAGAGAGAAATTAGAGGTGTTTGAAAAATTCAAAACATTCATAGAAAAGGTTAAGAATGAATTAGGCTTAAAGATAAAATGTTTGAGATCAGATAGAGGTGGTGAGTTTACTTTAGATTTGTTCAATACTTACTATGAAGAGCATGGAATATATAGACAGACATCTGCTCCTAGGAAACCACAAAAAAATGGGATATAAGAGCGCAAAAAAAGAACAATATTAGATGTTGTTAGAACTATGTTGCTGGCCAAAGGAAATGTATAACATGTTCATTGGAGAGAAGCTGTTGGTACTGCTGCATATACTTTGAATAGAAATCAGATCAGATAAGGTACAAGTAAGTGTCCTTATGATTTATGGTTTAATCATACTCCTACTCTGAAATATTTTAGAATGTTTGGTAGTAATTTCGATATCAAAAGAGATGATGAGATAGGAAATTGTGATGCTAGAAGTGATGAAGGGATCTTCCTTGGTTATTCCACTAAAAGAAAATCCTATAAATGTTTCAATCTGATATTGAGGAATATGATTGAAAGTGCTAATGTGAGGATTGATGAAAAGTTCTAGATTCAAGAGAGAATGTATGACTATAATCAGAATATAGAGATCAAGGAGGTTATTGCAAATCAAGAAGAATGTTTTGAGATTGACTGTGAGATCGAGGTATGTCAAGATGATTCAAATGATCCTACTGAAATTCCTAAGACTCTGAGGTATTTTAAGAAAAAAACATCTTGAAGATCAAATTATTGGAGATGCTAATAGAGGAATGATGACAAGATCTAAATTAAGAGATGAAATTTGTTTGATTTCTCAAGTTGAACCAGAATCTACTGATGAGGTATGTAGAGATGAATCTTTGACTAAAGCTATGCAGGAAGAATTAGAACAAAAAAAGAAGAAAAAAACTTGGGAATTGGTTCCAAGACCTAAAAACAAGAATGTTATAGGAACTAAATGGGTTTTAAAAAACAAAATGGATGAGGTAGGAACAATGGTAAGAAATAAAGAAAGACTAGTTTGTAAAGGCTACTCCCAACAGGAAGGCATAGACTTTGAAGAAACATTTGCTCCTATTGCTAGGTTGGAAGCAATAAGATTATTTCTTGCTTATGCTGCACATAAAGATTTTAGAGTATATCAGATGGATGTGAAATCTACATTTTTGAATGGAGATCTAGAGGAAGAGGTATACATTGAGAAACCAAATGGATTTCCTTTGACAGAGGATGAAGACATGGTTTGTAGGTTTAAGAAATCTCTATATGGACTTAAACAAGCACCAAGAGTATGGTATGCAAGACTGGACATGTATCTAGAATGCATTGGCTTCAGAAAAGGTAACGCAAACAAAAATTTGTACTTAAGAACTAGTGAAGGTGGAATTCTAATCATAAAAGTTTTTGTTGATGATATCATTTTTGGAGGAAATGATGTAATGAGTAAAAGATTCTCTAATGAGATGGAAAATGAATTTGAAATGTTAATGTTTGGTGAGATGAAATTTTTCCTTAGATTGCAAATTAATCAGAACAAGAATGGTATTTTCATTTCTCAGACCAAGTATCTTAAGGAAATGTTGAAGAAACTTGGAATGAAAGATTGTAAACCTCTTGGGAAACCCATGGTGACTAGTTACAAACTTACTAATAATGATGAGACTCAGAGTGTTTTTTAGATAAAGTATAGATCAATGATTGGAGGTCTAAAATATCTAACTCACACCAGACCATATTGGTAATGTTGTTGTAATTGTGCCAAGATATCAAGCATATCCTAAAGAGACACACCTTGCTACTGTGAAAAGAATTTTTTTTGATACTTGAAAGGAATAATAGAACATGGGTTATAGTATGAAAAATTAGATGATTTTATCTTACATGCATATACTAATACTGATTGGGCAGGTAGTGCAGATGACATAAAGAGTACAAGTGGAGGAGCATTTTTCCTTGAAAAAAGGTTGGTTTCATGGTTAAGTAAGAAGTAGGATTGTACAGCTTAGTCTACTGTTGAATCTGAGTATGTTGTTGTTGCTATAAATTGTACACAGACTGTTTGGATGAAACAAATGCTGAAGGACATCGGAATAATTTTTGAAGAGACCTCAGTTATCCATTGTGATAACACTAGCATGGTGAACCTGTCAAATAATCTAATAATGCAATCTAAACATATTTTGATTAAGTATCATTTCTTGAGGGACAAGGTAGCAAAGAAGGAGATCAGATTGGAGTATGTCAGCACAAAGGAACATATACCAGATATATTTACAAAGGCTTTGTGAAAGGATTCCTTTGAGTATCTTAGAGGTATGCACGGGGTGCGATCCCCTCCTTGAGAGAACTAAATTGATATAGGAATGCATCCTTCCAGTGGATTTCAGAGCTATATCATTTTCTGGACTTGATGTATGGATCTACTCCTCAGGGGTAGTGATCACAGGAACATTATAGAAAATATTTGGGTGATTTTACACTTGGTTATTGCACGCATGAAGATTTGAAAAAGATACACCTTGGAGAATAAATAAGAAGAGTTATGGCACCCTTTTCCATTGTTTCCAAAGGGGGAGAGATTCTATGAGAAAATTCCTACTATTTAGGGAGATTTTTGTTGAGGATATTGAGAAGATTGTATTGAGCGAGTAATTTTGGTTTGATGGATTTCCCATATGTTTCTATCAATGCCAAAGGGGGATATTATTGGAATTGGTTCCTGATGATGTTGTTGGCATTCATTTTTTGTCACTGATGTTAACATATGTTTCTATGGAGGCAGAACAAACTAGTTATTACTATTGCTTGATTGCTGACATAGGTGTATGGGTATTGTATGACTAATTCAGAATGAGAAAAAGATATTGCTGCGTAAAAAGATGTGTGGTGATATTATTTCTAAGTTCGTATGGCTTAATAATATCTATTTAATGAGTTATAGATGTTTTAGTGATGACTAGGTACTGGACAATGATAGTGCTCTCTAACAAAGTTAGTCTATGTGTTTGGAGTATAACTTACGAGCAATGTGGATTTAGGCTATGCGAGCTTAAGGGATGGCATAACACATGTTAAGGAATTTTTTTTATGGTTTTCAAGTCGTATGAATATTGGTGACGTCAGTTGTGGCATGTATTCTGGAGGAGACCTATTTGGGGCCTTTTGGTCATATTTTCTCCTTTTGGCATGTTTATATCCTGGGCCTAGTTAGGGTTGCAAATGGTTTTACCTACTGCTAGATCTTTCAATTTTTCATAGTGTTTTAGGTGTGGGCCTTAAACTCTAAGGTTTCTTGTAAAACCCTTCATTTATTTGATGACAAAAACCTAGGTCTCCTACTTTTGTTATAAAAATGAGTTACCTTTTTTGGCTCACTTAAGTCTTAAAACCCATGTGCTCTTAAGTTGTCATCCAATGGGTTTAGGTTTTCATCAAGCGAGGGCATATTTAATATTTCCTAAGTCATGTGTAGGGATTTTTTTAATTTTTCCTAAGTTCCTAAGTTCCAGTGGTACTTTATTTCTCCTAGGTGACGAGCATGTTTCTTTTCATCGAACGACTGTCGCTTTTCCATAACCGTAATATGTGCTCAGTTTAATCATCAAGTGATGTAAATCAAATTCAACCCATTCTTCCATTTTCCAACCCTCTCCATAATCTCTCTTTAATTTGCATATTATAGTATCTTTCTTCAAAGGAACCCAATTGGAGGCTCAAAAATCCTTCCATAATCTAATAATGATAATGTCGATAGAAGAATATCAACTTGAAATCTTGTTGCATGCCTACTTGCTTAATCAAACTCACTGGTAAGTGATTTATATTTACTGATGTTTCTAGCTTTGTGGGCTCATTGAAACACAGGCTGCCACCTTTCCTTCTCAAGGAATCTCTCCACCTAATTTTTCATGGTTCCTTTTTCCACAGTGAACAAATATGTTCACCACCTTTCCCATTCGAGAATCATGGTAGTTGTGACTCTTCACAACCGTCGACCACCCATACTCACTGTGATTAGTCCACCCACGATGACTTCTAAACATATATCTCACACTCTACCTCTCAGGTCACTGCTACCCTCACACTCAACTATCTCGCTGTCATCATACATGTATATAAAATACGCTCGCCACCTTTTCTTCTTGAAATTGGTCGAGCACTCAAAACTATTATTCATCGGCTGTCGTGTTACATGGATGGTCTTCGCACCGCTCTGCAAACATCTCTTGATGTCTAATCTTTCCCAAGCCTTACGGGTCTTCTTATGGCTGAGGTCGAATCCACCATGGAATTCGCTACTTTACACACCACCTTTTCTCCATGCAGGCATAAAATTCTACCACCTTTTCTGATATCAATGACCACCTTCAATAACGATTTCATATAACCGTTTTGAAACCGTTTCATGAGGAACGTGACTTTCAGTCATACTATTAAAGAAATAACCTCCACTATCCCAAATTGAGACTGGCATAAAAGAAGGGCATGCAAAACAAAGTTGTAGTTATCCTAATATAACCAGCATTACACACCTTCACTGGAGAAACCGATATATAACCAGTCGATTTCAATTAACTCAAAAACAAATGCATATGGAATTAACGCTATCGATAGAGAGAGAGAAAAAAAAAAGACATTACAAAAACATCTTAAGGAAATACAATCTATTAAACTTCAAAAACATACACTATGCATTACACTTTCCATGGCTCTTTGGTTTTCGCCAGAGAGCCCCAATTCTTCTCCGACTTTTTTACTCTTACTCTATGCTCTCCTTTTTCTCAACTATCAATCCCTCTAATTGGTTACATTTGTCTTGCTTTATGGAGATTTCTAAGGTAGTTATGAAAACCACCTATCTACCCAACATTCCCATTCTTTCATAAATTACAATGCTATTTTAAGCATTCCTACTCTTTTAACACATTATAATGTACTTTTAATCTATTTAATCATCTCTTAGACATGGCCCCATGAAATTCAAAAAACTAAGACATTACAATGTTATGAAATTTTCCATAATGCTCTAGGGTCGAGATGCCTTTGCATCATACTCTGGTACTTCAAATATTTCCATGTCCCTATGGAAATGCTGAGAAACTTCTTGGGCACGCTTTTGCTGCTCACTCTGATGCTGTAGCTGACTCCCATCACTAGAGTGCATTCTAGTTTTTGTCCATCACTCTTCATGCTACTTCATTCAACCTCCTTATTGCCATCTTACCCAAACAAGATCCTGGAAGATGCTTCCCACCCTTCGCTTAGTGGTTGCTTGCTTGCACCTTCTACCTAGCTTTATCTAGTTGGAGACAATACTAAGATCCCAGCTTGAGATCTTCACACACGCAATCGCAACTATGTCCTCATTGTAGCTCTGATGGAATAACTTGTAACCATTACCTTACCACAAAATCTACGCTGCCCAAATCTTTTGTTGGCTCTGATACCACTTGATGTAAATCAAATTCAACCCATTCTTCCATTTTCCAACCCTCTCCATAATCTCTCTTTAATCTGCATATTATAGTATCTTTCTTCAAAGGCACCCAATTGGAGGCTCAAAAATCCTTCCATAATCTAATAATGATAATGTCGATATAACAATATCAACTTGAAATCTTGTTGCATGCCTACTTGCTTAATCAAACTCACTAGTAAGTGATTTATATTTACTGATGTTTCTAGCTTTGTGGGCTCATTGAAACACAGGCCACCACCTTTCCTTCTCAAGGAATCTCTCCACCCAATTTTTCATGGTTCCTTTTTCCACAGTGAACAAATATGTTCACCACCTTTCCCATTCGAGAATCATGGTAGTTGCGACTCTTCACAACCGTCGACCAGCCATACTCACTACAATTAGTCCACCCATGATGACTTCTAAACATATATCTTGGGCTCTACCTCTTAGGTCACTGCTACCCTCACACTCAACTATCTCGCTGTCATCATACATGTATATAAAATATGCTCGCCACCTTTTCTTCTTGAAATTGGTCAAACACTCAAAACTATTAGTCATCGGCTGTCATGTTACATGGATGGTCTTCGCACCACTCTGCAAACATCTCTCAATGTCTAATCTTTCCCAAGCCTTATGGGTCTTCTTATGGTTGAGGTCGAATCAACCATGGCATTCGCTACTTTACACACCACCTTTTCTCCATGCAGGCATAAAATTCTACCACCTTTTCTGATATTAATGACCACCTTCAATAACGGTTTCACATAACCGTTTTGAAACCATTTCATGAGGAACGTGACTTTCAATCATACTATTAAAGAAATAACCTCCACTATCCCAAATCGGGACTGGCATAAAAGAAGGGCATGCAAAACAAAGCTTTAGTTATCCTAATATAACCAGCATTACACACCTTCACTGGAGAAACCGATATATAACCAGTCGATTTCAATTAACTCAAAAACCAATGCATATGGAATTAACGCTATTGATAGAGAGGGAAAAAACAAAAGACATTACAAAAACATCTTAAGGAAATACAATCTATTAAACTTCAAAAACATACACTATGCATTACACTTTCCATGGCTCTTTGGTTTTTGCCAGAGAGCCCCAATTCTTCTCTGACTTTTTTACTCTTACTCTATGCTCTCCTTTTTCTCAACTATTGATCCCTCTAAATTGGTTACATTTGTCTTGGTTTATGGAGATTTCTAAGGTAGTTATGAAAACCAGCTATCTACCCGACATTCCCATTCTTTCATAAATTACAATGCTATTTTAAGCATTCCTACTCTTTTAACACATTATAATGTACTTTTAATCTATTTAATCATCTCTTACACATGGCCCCATGAAATTCAAAAAACTAAGACATTAAAATGTTATGAAATTTGCCATAATGCTCTAGGGTCGAGATGCCTTTGCATCATCAAGGATTCATGCCTATGTGACACCTATCTATATTTAGATCATGAGGTCAACATATTCAATAGTTAGTGGTGGTGATTGAGATATGTAAGATTTCATTTGATCCAGCGGTTGGCACTTTCCTGTGATCAACAAATGCAATTTGTTTAAATCTTTGCGGCATTGCGACAAGCTAACACATTGAAAGTGTTCAGGTTTAAAAGAAGGTTAATGTATGATAAAATGAGTCCTCATTGAATGAAAGGCATTATTCCTTGATGCAAATATGCATATAGGTTAGTCTTCAAGGCTTGACGCTTTTGCGCCATGTAGCAGTTGGCGAGACCAGGTTGTGACTGCAGTTAAGTTATCATGTGATCAGATCAAGGAAGATCTAACAGTGTGCATAAAGCCTTAAAGGAAAGATTATTGATGTTTATTCATCAAGGCATCATGTCATGATGCCAAGTGTCCTTCTGAGATCAAAGACAAAGGGAAGTGTTGAAGCTTTTTGTTGCAGAATCCTATATAGTAGCAATGCCTGACTCTATGAAACCCAAATTCTAATTATGTCAAGAAATAAGTCCAATTAAAAAGGATTAAATCCTCCTTCACTTTAATCTCTACAAGCTCAGGCATGTGTACCTCACTTCTACTCTAAATATTTAGTAGTTCTTCAACATGCAAGCCTAATAGATGTAACGTAAAATAAAAATGGTAACAGTTTGTATCAAGATTTTATAGGAACCACATGATCTAACATATCAGATCAGTACCTTATCTGATGGGCATGGATTCATTCAATATGTAAAGAACTTCAATAGAAAAGATATATCAAATGTAAATACTGCAAATGATTAGAATTAGATTACGCCTTACATAATCCATTCACACTCCTTACAAGAAAAAATACGTATCAAATCTACTACAATCCTCTACTCACTGAAACCACCTTAAGGATTTAATTCTCTCATTGAAAGAACCTTACTACAGTTTGACACTCTGCCTTACAAAGTGACGGACTGAAATGTCCTTAACAACCAATCCAAATGAGTATAAAAAATGGAATAGAGACAACTATTCAATCAGGTCACACAAATAACAGGAAGTACACACACACACACACACACACACATATATATATATATATATATATCTATGTATGTATATATATATATTGTAAGATAAGAAATATGTTGGAGAAGTTGTGTGGATTCAATTAACATAAACTAACTTACATTTAAATATTGTTATTGTTATGTGTGTGTTGTTATGGGAGTAAATGAGATACTCTCCTTCTATCCTTAGATATGCAAATGAAAGATCCAAGTTGATTAACCCAAAAGGAAGGATCAATGCATAAGTGAATCAATCATTTGGAAATAAGAATAAAGAAGGAAGATCTAAGTACCCGGTTTACTGATTTGATTAATTTGAATGTGTATTTTAGATTTAGATTAATCGAAAACCTTAATTGAATGAAATAGAAGAAATGTAATAACCTTGAAATATTGCAGATCAAAGAATGCTATTTTTTGAAGCCTGTGTTGAGTTTGTGGAAAATCTGAGACCAGATCTGGAACAAAAATGCAGAGATGGACAAAACCCAAAAATATTTTTCCATTCTAAGACATTTCTGATTTGTACCCTCAAGTCAATGTCACCATTTTCCAGTATTTCCAATTACACCCTAGGTCACAATTGACCCCAAAAGTCTCAGATTGAAATTATTCTTTCAGATCCTGAAAGTTTTCCAAAAAGGGTATCCGAATCTCCATCCTGATCTTCTATTTGGAACCTATTCCTATAAGAAAAAGGGGTTTGTTTGTTGGGGATGGGTTTGCCTTTGTCAAACCCCAATTTTGGAATTAACCTCAAATATATATAATTGAGATTGCTGGAATAAACAAAGTAAATGAAACAATTCACCTTGCTCGTGTAAAAGTCCTTGTGGAGGATTTGAATCCTTGAATCCACAAGTATGGATGTATCCAATGGATGTAGAATGTAGGATGTCTTCAATCAATTTCTTTATAGATCTTCAACACCAATCTTGACTGGGTTCTTGAATTGGAAGAGGCTTGGAGGAATGTGGATGGAGAAATCTTTAACAAGAGGGCTCTATGGAGCTTGAATCCTTCAATGGCCACCTATGGATCTCCTTGATGAAAATGGATGCTTGAATTCTTGGATGAATGTTTCAATGGATACTTGGATTTCTTGAAATATTGCTTCTTCACCTTTGGAATTCACTCTTCAAGTCTTTGAAAGTTCTTGTAATTATGCTTTATGATGATAGTTCATGCTTAGAGAAAATGAGAGGAGAAAACTTCCTTTTATATGAAATTAGGGCGCAACCTTCTAGAGAGGCTGACAAAGGAGAATTAAATTCCAATTGTCCCCATGCCCCTAGAAGAGGACCTATGTTAAATATAATTGAGGATTTACTATTTTGAAGCCTGAAAAAGTCGACTTGGAAGCGGGAATTAACTTTTTCCAAAGACTGACATCCAGAAACCCTGAGATTCTGGAATTTGGGCCGTGGACCTGAAAAAGGTCAATTGTGACCTTGGTCAAGGTTGAGGTTGACCTTGACCCAAAAAGGTTGACCTAGAACTCAAGGCCAAAATCCCAGTTTCTCAGTCTGGGTTGCCAGAAAAAGGCTAGAAAGAGTGGAAATGGGGCAGAGCAGGGGGATAAAGCTAGATCAAAGCCAGGAACCCATTCAAGGTGCTTGACATGAAACCAAACCACTTACTCGGAAGGATAATCTAGTCTACCATGGAAGTGATTCCATTTTCTGACTATCCATGTAGCCCCCACTTTAGCAAGAGTATGGACTCAATACAAACTCTTGGTAAAGGAGATCATAAAGAATACATAATCTTATTGAAATCATAAGGGGACAAAGAAATCCTCAAGCCCCCAAGGGACTTAAGTCTTTATCAACCCTATGATCATGATAAGAGAGACATCACCAATTAAGGAGAGAGAGAGAGGGTATGGTTACCTCACCCAATGAGAACTTATGTCCCATTGTGAACCATACAAAAAACAAAAAAACAAAAGTGTAACTAGAAAGATGGAGTTAAACCGCCTAGTGAATGTGGCTACTCACTAGTCAACCCATCAGGGAGATCCATTCTTAAGGACACCTTCCGACCTTAAGGGATCAAAACATTGTATATTGAAACTAGAGGGATCAAGAGATCCATATAAATTTAAACTGGAGGGATCAAGAGATCCTAAAAAGTAAAATGTCCATGCTTTAAGGATTAGCCTTTAATCCATAAAGGGAAAAATTTTTAAGTATTGAAAATGTTTGAATTTGTGTGTGTAAAAGGTGAGTAGAGTGTATGCCCCCACATTAAATTCATTGATAACACTTTAACGAGAGAAATGGCTTGAACAAAAACATAAACAACTCTATTGATTATGTTTCCACTACGAGATGCCCCCAAACAAAGAAAAATCATGGAAAATATCACATAAAAATACAAAGAACACAGAAGGGATCTACCTACTATGGGGCCAGTATTATCATAAGATAACATGTACATATAAATATGATATTATTGCAAATGAATTGACACCATTCCCAAAAGAAAGTAGAACCATGAAGGATAAGCCCATCAGGCGCATTGCCTACTCTCCCCATCTCGGTTTATATCATGTAGGGAAGGTGGGAAACTCGCAAGAGGGACTATATCCAATACAGTAGGAATAATATCTATTTCCAAACAAGGATCCTCTTGAGAATCACGTTGCTTGATACTAGGTGTGATTGTTAATTGAGTTGAAAACATATGAGATAAATCAATGTCAAGATCAATAGTCTCATATTCATCACTAAGATCAATAGGATCATCTAAAGTATCTTCCTCATCAAGATTAATTGAAATTGGATCTAAGATGTGAACAAGATCATCACACTCATTCATCTTAACATCATTTTGAATATTGAATTCTTTCAATACATCAGGCATAGGTTGATCAAAAGAAGATAAAGAGTTTTGAAAAAGAGAAGAATGGGCCCTAGCATTAGCTCTATGGTTCTTACGATGTTCATTAGTGGATTTATTACATTTTGATTTGTTTGACACATGTGGAGAGCTAGGAGGAATAAGCACTGATTCCTTCACAGGAGGATTGATAGGGTTTGCAGTAGGCTGAGGAGCAACACTGGGAGGTTGAATAATAGAATTAGCAGTAATAGATAAATGAGGTATAGAAGGAGTTGGCAAAAGACCACAATTGAGATCTATCTGAGGCATGCTTAACTTAACTATCTTGCGATGTTTATTTGCTTGATATGAGAGAAAAAGGTTGTCAGGGCGAGGAGGACATGAGTTAGGTAATGAGGGCCAAACGAAATCAAGAGTAGCACAATCTCTAGGCCTAGAAGGTTGATACAAACTATGATTAATAGTTTTTATTTCCCCATTATGAATGAACTTAAGACATTTATGAATAGGAGAAGTGATGGCATGCATAGTAGTTATCCAAGGTAAACCAAATTTGACTTCAAATTGATCATATGTAGGAACAATGATGAAGGTAGTATCTACAACCTTGCCATAGAGTTCAACGGGAAAGTTGATAGAACCAAGTGCAAGATAGAGGAAACCATTACAAGTTTGGATCCATGCATTCGATGGATCATAAAAATCACATTGTAAGCCTTTCATAAAAAGATTTTCCTCAATAATAAAATTGATTAATGATGTGGGATCAACAAGAAAACCATGTGTAGGTATCTTAGCAATCCTAGCATAAATATAAAGGGGACCATCAGGAGCCTTAATAGTCTCAGAATCATCAAAGGTAATTGCAAGTTCCCGAGGTCACTTATCCTTAGTTTGTTTATGCGGTTTAGGTAGTACTGGAAGTTGAGGTGGAGGCAAAGGATCTTGAACAATAGGTGGAGATACAACAACACTTTCCACATGATTAACAATGTGATTAAGATCATCCATCTTTGAATCATAAATGATATCCACAGAAGATGGTTGAGCGATAGTATTAGTATCATGTGTAGGTAGAGGATTCATGTAGATTTGAAGGTTTTGATTAGGAGGAGAGAAAGATTTGTTTCCATTACCATCAAGATTATCAATAGATAAAGCATTAGAATTAATTAAGTCTTGAACTTTATGTTTTAGAGAATAACATTTTTCAGTTTTATGGCCATTCTGGTTATGGTATTGGCAAAAAGCTTTGGAATCAAAGGATTTTGAAGCTATTTTAGTAGGAAGGAGAGGTTGAATAGGAGGAAAAGTAATCATATTAGCACTTAAAAACCTACTCATAATAGAATGTAAAGGTTCAGAGAGAGGACTAAATGTACGATTCATATGGAAAGTAGTGGATGCAAAAGTGGCATTGTGGGATGCAACAACAACTTGATCAGTAACTATATTTGTCTGTTTATTAATCTTGATGTAGTTGTTAGGTTTCTAAGA
>MU224919.1:176869-207053 GCA_018584345.1 Thuja plicata
TTCTCAAAAATGCCAAATGCCCTGAGACTATGACTAATAATAAAAAAAGAACCCTCAGGTTGCAAGCCCAAAAATACACATTAGTACATGGAGATATATATTGGAAAGACAAAAATAGTGTACTTTTTTTGTGCTTAGATGAATGGCAGGCTGAAAAGGTTTTAAAAGAGACACATACTGGTGTGTGTGGTGGACATTATTCTGCCAAGACTACTTTGCTCACTAGATCCTTAGGGCTGGTTATTTTGGCCCTTTTAATTTAAAGATTCTTTCAAATTTGTACAAAAGTGTGAAGCATGTCAAAGATTTTCTTCCAAGTTAAAGTATTAAGGTGCTTTGTTGTTAAATCCAGTAGTGGTTGAGGCACCTTTTTCCATGTGGGGGATTGATTTCATTGGGGAATTTTCAGAAAAATATACTGGTGGACACAGTTGGATATTGGTTTAAATAGATTACTTCACAAAGTGGATATAAGAAATTCTTACTAAGAAGGCAACTAGTAAAGTTGTCATTGAATTTCTGATGGAAAACGTTCTGACTAGATTTGGTGTCCCTGTGAAAATGATAATGGATAGTGCAATGTGTTTTAGGTCAGAAGAGTTTACAAAATTCTATGATGAGTATGAAATTTTGATGTAATATTCTTCCCCATACCACCCATAAGCTAATGAACAAGCATAATCCAGTAATAAGAACATTCTACAGATTTTGAAGAAAGCTTTGAAAACAAACAAGAGAGCTTGGCATTCTAAGTTGAAACTAGCTTTATGGGCTGATAGAGTAACTGTGAAAAAGGATACTAACAAGTCCTCTTTTGAATTGGTGTATGGTATGTAGGCCAGATTACCATTGAATAATTTACTTCCTATTTATAAATTCATTAAGGATGAACGGTTGGAAGTAAGTGATTCCATGCATAAGAGAATGATCCAATTGGTTGAATGGAATGAAATCAGATGAGAGGGACAAGAGAAAAACTTGAAGAATCAACAGAACATGAAGTATCTATTTGACAAGAGGGCTAGTAACATAAGGTTTCAGCTAGATGACATGGTATTGCAATGGAATTCTAAAGCTGAAGATAGAGGAAAACATAAAATTTTTGAATCCTTATGGTTAGGGCCTTATGTTATTCATCAGACACATGGTAATGATTCATATTTCTTGAGAAATCTGGATAATGAGGTATTGGAATTTCTAGTGCATGGAAAGTTCCTAAAACCTTTCTATAACTAAGTTTCTTTCCATGCACAGTAGTCATGTATATATGTAGTTGGCTTTGGCTATGGTTTCTTTCTATAGAATGTACATTTTTATAAATTCTTGTGGTTTTTTCTACGAAGCTTTGTCTTGTCCCTGGTCTTCTTTTCCCAGAGTTCTGGATTCTTGCTTTGATATTGCAATCAAGCATCCTCAGTCAGAGCCATTGTTGGGCATATTTTTTTTTTCCTTTTGGCATGTTTATGTTTTGGGCTTGGTTAGGGTTGCAAATGATTTTCCCTATTGCTAGATCTTTCAATTTTTCATTGTGTTTTAGGTATGGTCCTTAAACCCTAACATCTCTTGTAAAAGCCTTAGTTTATTTCATAACAAAAAACCTAGGTCTCTTTCTTTTATGATAAAATTGAGTTACATTTTTTGTGTCACTTAAGTTTTAAAACCCATGCGCTTTAAGTTGTCATCCGATGGGTTTAGGTTGTTGTCAAGTGGGGGCATCTTTAATATTTCCTAAGTCATGCGTGGGGCCTATTTTAATTTTTCCTAAGTCCCCATGGTACTTTCTTTCTCCTAGGCGATGAGCATGTTTCTTTTCATCCAACGGAGGTTTCTTTCCCTTGATCGTAAGATGTGCTCAGTTTAATCATCGAGGCTTTGTGCCTATGCAACACCTGTCTAGATTCAGATCATGAGTTCAACATCTTCAACAGTTAGTAGTGATGATCGAGATCTATCAGATTTCATTTGATATAGTGGTTGGAAATTTCTAGCAATCAACAGATGCAATTTGTTTAAACCTTTGTGACATTGCGACAAGCTAACACGTGGAAAGTGCCTAGGTTTAAAATAAGGTTAATCTACAGTCATATTAGTCTTCATTGAACAATGGGTGTTATGCCTTGATGTGAAGATGGATGGAGGTTAATTTTCAAGGATTCACGCTTTTGTGCCACATAGTAGTTGGCAAGACTAGGTTGTGACTGTAGTTAAGTTATCATGTGATCAGATCAAGGAAGATCTAACGGTGTACATAAAGCCTCAAAGGAAAGATAACTGATGTTTATTCGTCAAGGCATCACGTTGTGATGCCAAGTGTCCTTCTGAGATCAAAGAAGAAGGGAAGTAAAGGGACTGTCAAATAATTTCAATCCAGTAGCGGGCGTTATGCCTTAATTATAAGGTGCAAATTTTTTATCCTTCGCGGGTTCATGAAAATAAAACATGTGGAAAGTGCTCAGGTTTTAAAGAAGTTAAGCATCGTGCAGATCAAGGTTGATCGTGCGGTGGGCATAAAGCCTTAAAAAAATGCAGACTTTTTAGTCATTGAGGCTTCATACCTAAAGGACATGATGAAGGTGGTTGGAGGTAAAGTAAAGTTCAAAGACCGTTAGATCTTTTTTATCGGCCGGTAAGAACATTTTCAGGAATGGAAAGTAAATGGAGATTAACCATTGAGGCTTTACGATCATTTGACATGTGGCATCTTGTCATCATGGGTCTGGGTTTTTAAAGGCTGATAAAGTTAATGTAGATGTATCTTGATCATTTTGTGGGAATTAAGCCTAAAAAAAAAAGTGATTGAAGGATATACATAGAGGCATCGCGACAGAGCGACGCGTGTCTAGATCAGATCGTAGCTCCAGGGTATTTAAAAGAAGATCAACGGCTATTTTTTAAAGTTGAGTAGAGATTGAATTTTGACTATCGATAGGGAATTCCATGCCACCTGTAGCCATTAGAGTGGATATTCAAATATTTAATTGTTTTCATTAGGGTTATCATGGTGGTGGACTATGTCATTTGTTGCGGAACATTAAATTGATGAATTTGATCTTCTGGGTCATGTCTGCACAACTGTAGGATGTTGTATGAGGGAAAGTTGGGTAGTTTTGAATGAATTTATGCAAAGAATGTTTCCTTTGGGATTTTGAACAGTTTTTTAATCAATTTAAACCCTATCTTTGTTCTTTTTCCATTAATGAAGGGTCCTTTCCAGAGTTGTATAAACAATGATCAGATTATGTTCCTTAGGTGCTGAGTTTTCAAGAAGGGTTAGTTGGTATTTTTTGTTCTGAAAGGCCAAGCATTCCTAGGATGTAATTAATGCAAATAAGACATTCCATTCATTATTCCTTCTACAGGGATTTGTTCTTCAGCTTCCCAAGATGGATGACAGCCAGATCAAATTTTTCAACAGGATGAATTAAAGGAAGGTTTCAAATTGCTGATGATAGAGCTGCTTGGTTGTTAAAATGAGTTAATTTCCTCTATCATGTAATAATATAAATTTTTTATCCCTAACCGTAAATTATACGAAGCTTTTTACAATCCTTGTTTCTATAAAAGGATTTCCAGGATCACTTTGGAGGGATGAGATTTTTATGCCATAAAAGACTTATAAATCTTTGCATATTTTTTATTAAGACTATCAGTGGTATCCTTGGCTCTGATTTTATATGTAATTGATCCTTTGATATCAATATATGTCTGTATTTACTACTACGTGTTTGATCTTATTGAATAGTGGTCATTGTTTTAGTGTATTGTACTTATTTGGATTGGTTGTTAAGGACATCTCATTCCATCACTTTGTAACACAAAGTGTTTAATTGATTTAGGGTTTCTTTCAAAGAGAGAATTAAAATCCTTAAGTTAGTTTTAGTGAATAAAGAGCTGCAACAGATTTAATAATTATTTCTTCTTTCAAGAAGTTTGAACTGATTGTGTAAGACATAGTCAGATTCAATGATCATTTGTAGGTTTTACATTTGATATATCTTGTTATGAAAAGTATTTTCATTTAAGGTGAATCCATACAAATTGAATAGGGCAATGGTCTAGTATGTTGGAGTGTGTTATTCTCATCAATTCTTTATACAAACTATTATCATTTACATTTTATGTTATATCCACCATGCCTGCATGTTTTAGAAACTACTAAATATTGAAGGCAGGAGTTAGGTACACCCACCTGAGATTGTGGAGCTCAAAGTGAAGGAGGATTTAATCCTCATTAATTGGACTTGTTTCTTGGCATAATTATAGTTTGGGTTGCATAAGAGTCAAGCATTTCTTCTATATAAGATTCTGTAAGAAAAAGCTCCAACTAAGCCAACTTCAGGGATGTACTATGGATTGCGAGAGTGGATTACAGATCTTGGATTATATTTGATAAATTTTAATTGATGTTTACTTGTTATAGGTATCATGTGTATCTTAGAAATGGGTTAAATAATTATTTGTAGATTGAGATTTAGTTTAATTGGACGACCTAATGAATTATTATAATAGGGTATAATTGAGAGATCTTTTCTTTTGAAAAGTGGTATGTAGAGGTGAATGTGATTGAGATAGAGATAATGAAGTGTGGAAGTTGCAAGCTTGTTTGTCTGCTAGATGTAGAGAAGAGGTTGTGATTATTTTACTTCATTTGAATTGACCAAGAAAAGACAATTGCAATCATACAGTTCACTGGATTGTATATTGTCCATATACACTTGTATTTCAAACTGTAAGTCCTAAGGGTGGCTTTAAACTTCTTTAGGAAGTGTGCCTAGGCAGTGCACCCACTATTACTCTTGAATCCTAAAATGGTCTATCCTTTAATAGGGAATATGTTCTATAATGCATCAATAAGCTCCTAACATGGACAAATATTTTAACAGGGATACTATACTCTCAGTACATTTTTTGTGGGTTCTAATTCCCACCGGGGTTGTACCTTTAATAAGGTTTCCTTGACAACAAAGGATTGTGTTAGTGTTTTAAATTGGATGAAAGTTTTGTTTATAAAGTTTAATGTTTAATAATCCATCTCACAATTGATTCACCCCCCCTCAGTTGTGTTGGTGGACTGTTATTTCTAACATGTATAGCTCAATCTACTATTGAATAAAAATATGTAGTTGCTGCCATAAATTGCACATAGATTTTTTGGATGAGACAGATGCTAAAGGAAATTGGGATAATCTTTGAAGAACCAATGGTTATAAATTTTAATAATACATGCATAGATGTCTTCTCAACCCTGTTATGATTTGAATGATGACGATACATTTTAATAATAGGTAGAGGCGAGATTGATAGGGGTGTATGGACATTGTATGGTTTTTAGTGTATGTGAGCACAGATCTATGTAGATGAATGGGTGTATACCTTATGTCTAAGGTCAATAGATCTTATGTTGGTATTTACTGTTGGAGATTTGCTTCTATGCAAATAGTTGTTTGTATGTTTCTCATTGATGACAACATATAATATACAGCAGTGTCTTATATGTAATTATCAGTACAGATGTTTTGGAGCTATGCGTGTTTATTTCCATGATGTATACATGTTCTAGATGCTATGTGCATTCACATAGAGTCAGATATGCAATTTCAGTTGAGTTATGTTAATTAGTTATGGCAGTTATAGTTTCTGGAGATTATTTGTTAAGAGCCGACGTGTTTACATTGTTTCTTCAGTTGTGCCTATCTTCGAGATATGCGTGTTTGTATTCATGTTTAGTTATGAGTCAATGATGATTATCCAAAGGTGCTAAAATTGTTTTAAAAGAAGCGTTATGTTTGAGTTAATTTGGTAAAGCCGACTTGGTGAAGTGTCGCATCCATTCAGTTTGAGTTGCGTGGTCCTAATTCTAACCGCGTTCTTAGTTAAGCCGACAAGGAAGTTGATGAAGTGTTTCCAAATACCATTGTGACCTTATCCTTGGTGAAGATGCATATAGTAGTTCAAATGTGTTCGCTAAGTGTGGAAAAATGAAGTGAAAAAGAAAAGATAGAGCAGAGAAGAAAGTCAGACAGAATAAGTTGAAAATCTATGTGAAGAAACAGAAGTAGATTACAATTCATTGGAATTGATCAAGACAACAGGTCTACTCAAATAGTTCATTTATTAGATATAGTGTATATCTATTTTACTGAAGGTTTCAACCTTCATCATTTTAGCAGTGAGCTTTTGGACAGTGAGTCCTCAACCCTAACATGGTTATTTGTAAAAGACTCCTAACATGGTCTGACCTTTAACCAGGTCTCTGTACTTCTTGCATTGTAAAGATCAACTCCTAACAGGGTTGTAATATCTTCTAACATCGATCATTATAAACTAGTGCATATATTTGTGGGTGCTAATTCCCACCAGGGTTTTTACCTAATTGGTTTCCCGGTAACCAAAATTGTGGAGTTCTCTATTGTGTTATCTGAATGTGCATTTGCTTTATGTTAATTTATAATTAAGTGAAGAAAAGAATTAAATTAGCTGATAACTGATTCACCCCCCCTCTCATTTATCCTTTGGGATTATTCAACATTTACATGAGTTATAGTTGTTCTTGTAAATATTGGTGATGGTGTAGTGACAAATGATTATGACATCTAGATGGTTTCAGAGTTTCTGGGATAACTTGGATGTGAGTATGAGTTATGACATGCGAGCTTAAGGAATGATAAAAGATACACAAGAGAACATTTTTTTTGATTCTTGGATTGTCAGATTCCTGATGATGTTAGTTGAGTCATGTGGACTAATGAAGACCTATTTGGGGTCGACTACCAAAATGTAACGTCCTTAATGATTGGTGAGGGTGATTTATGGATCTTGGCTCATAATTGATGATTTCTATTTGTTAATTACTTATGTTAGGTATTGTGTGTATATTAGCAAGGGTCTATGTAATTGTTTGTGAATTGGGGAAGTCTTAAGAGGATGACCTAATTCCTTATTGTAACTTGTATAAAGGAAAGAAGTGCCTTGATGTGTAAAGCTATGGAATGGATGGATTGGATTTTGCAAGTATGTGGATGTGAGTTCTGCTGGATGTAGAGTAGTGATTACGTTTGTAAAGCACTTAATTGGAATCATATAAGAAAAGAAGGTTTCTATCAGTCAGTTCACTATTATAAGTATACTTTTTTACTTCTCTTTGGATAGTGAGTCGAGAAGGTGGGTTTAACCTTTAGAAGGTTGATTTAACCTTCACTTTGGGCAGTGTGCTTGAGAAGTGAGCTAATCATTCAAATCATAATAGGGTTGAGAAGACTCCTAATAGGTTCTCTCCTTTAACATGGACTTGTACTTGATGTAATAATTAGCTCCTAATAGGGCTAGATCTCCTAGTAGGGATAAAATATTTCTAGTGCATTATTTGTGGTGCTAATTACCACTTGGGTTTTTCCCTTAACAATGTTTCCTTGATGAAAAAATAATTGTATTATGGTGTTTTTATTGAAGTGTTTAGATTTGCATTAATTAATTGGTTCAAATTTTAAAGTTTAAGTATTTGGCATACAACTAATTCACCCCCCTCTCAGTTGTATTATTCCTAACATATGATATTTGGCTTTAACACTCCAAGATGTGTCACGTAATATTTGATAAAATTGTAAGAATTGTTAGGATTGAGGAACACTAAGATGGGGGGGGGGTGTGAATAAGTGTTCTAGCTTTTAAAACTATTTTAACTTGATTGCATAAACATAAACTGAAAAAAAAGATTAATAAAGAACTGAAATAAAAGTAAAGCATCCACAACATCATAACACCATGATTTCTGCGTGGAAACCTAGTTAAGGGAAAAACCATGATGGAGATGGAACCCACAAGTATTACTTCTACAAAAATAAGTTACCCAGTTAGGGGCATAAGTACATACGGGGAATGCAGATGCATTCAAGATTACAACCTATATCTCACTACTCATATTACAAAATATTTATACAAACTTAAGAGGCTCACTTCCATAAAAAGTTATTGGATAACCATACAATCAAAAGGGAACTGACAAATAACATCAACAATGCTTGAACAATTCCATGTAAGTGACAAATAAATCTACTCAGATGATACCCAAATCTATTCTCATTTATCCATCAACCACATACAACATATAGCAATCATATCCAACCATCACATGTACTAAACATCTCAAAAACTCAATCTTATATATCCATCATCAAATATAGTTACTCAGACTATCAACCTCAAGAACAAAATAGATAACATGTGAAGTGACAACTAGATCTGTCATCCAAAAATTTTCCTAACCTCAAACGCAAGAAGAAGTGTCATTATACATGTAGGTTCTACCATTACCAACTATCAAACCAATCAGATCATTGATCTAATAAGATTGTTGATCGATCCAATTTTTAGGAATAAGGTGTCTCAACCTTGGAAATTCCTATTCTTATTATTTGTTTTGTAAAATGTATTTTCTTGCAAATAATGTAATTAAGTGTGAGTGTACATGTCTAGTTGGCATGTTGATGTGTCACTCCACTTGATGTGTCGGTATCTTGAATGGTGTGTAAGGAGATCATGGCTGAAATGGTTATGAGGGATTCCTATGACACGTAAGAGATATTTCTAGGAAATTTAAATGATAGGTGAAGACATGCAAGACATGTGGAAACTGATAAAGTTGAGTACTTTACACTCTTCCACAATCGTGGGGTTCGGGGCATCACCCTAAAATTTTTTTTAGGGTTCCTAATGCGGCTATCTTTGGAAGTTGCCCTAAAAAAGAAAGCGCATGATATAAGCATTTTTAGGGGTTACAGAAAGGATACAAAAAAGAGTGTATTGTTGGTATAATCGGGTGCTACTGGATTTGTCTGTGTGTGTCGATTGTCTCCTGAAAGAACTTGCATTGCAAGTGTGTTGTAACCATTGTGTTGAAGATAATACATTGTGCAGGTTTTGGAGTGCTAGGGTTTTTTACCGAAAGGTTTTCCCCAGGGTAAATCATTGTGTCATTCTCTATTTTCTGTATGCATTGTATGTGGCTGCAATATCATTGTTAAAGTAGTTAACGAATCTTAAATTGTAAGGATTTAAAAAGAATTTGCACAATACTTTCCTATAGAGATTAGTGTAGGAAGCTGTTTTCGCACCTGAGTTTCCTTACACCAATGACCAACTGTCTTTTTTCTTCTCTATACTCTGGAAACTGATACTCATAAATCTATAACTCTGTTAGATGATAATATAAAATACTCTGATCATAGACAAAGATACATAATTTACCTATGAGAATCTTCTCATATCTTTGCACATCAAAAATCAATCATATGTGTTTGTATCGATCCATATACCAAAAATAATAAACTATGTCTCCTATTTCATACTTAGCTAAATCTAATAATATATCCTTTGGTATCACCATATGAGAATCAGTCATCACTAGAATAGTTTATGGTTTCCATCAATGAAAACATACAACTTGATGCAGGAGCATCTTGGGTTCTTGGCAATCCTGTATCAACCAAAAATATGTTTGTTTTGGTTTGGTAGCTTGTTGGAGACTACTCGATAAAGTGCTTGGTAACTGCTTTGCTTGGTCGGTTGAAGGTTTGTTGTTTCACTGCTCGGGCTCGGTTACTTGTTTTGGCTGGATTCACTGATAGGGTCTCAGAGGTTGTTCTTGACTACTCATTGGTTTCATCGACTAGTCTCTATGCTCGGTAGGAATTCTCACTGAGTTGGTTTTTAGATGTTGGATCTTCTGGCCGACGTATGCATTTAATTTTTGTAGCGTAATTAATGTTGGGGTCTCTCATTGGGATGCATGTGGACCTAAATATGGGTCTTTTTTGTTTCCTATGTTGGATCCTTAGGATCTTTGGTGCCGACCTCTTTTGTGGTCTGTTGTATATATTTAGTTTCTGTCCTTAGATTTAGGGGGAGTTTTAGTAGGAGTTTCGATAGAAGATTGAGATTGCGGTTCTTAGAAATCACATGTATGATGATTATTTTGTAAAGATATGAATGTAAGTAAGTATTCTCCACACAATTGAGCCCATGCAAAGTAATTATTTTGAAAGAAGCTCATGAAACTATTTTTCAAATGTGGGCCTTTACTGTTTATTAAGATCGCCTAATTATCAAAACCCCTTTTCATGAAATATGCAACCTCTCTAAAATTGAACTTATCACCATTCTCTCATATTCTATAATAGCTTGATCTCTATCAATCTCGGTTAGGGATTTCTTACTTAAGTTAAAAAATTCTTCTACATAAACCCTAGATATATTCACAAATGGGGACCCATCCATTGTTCTTATCATCCTTTTTTCTACTTTATAATTTTTAGCTAGAACATTTATCAATTCAACATCCTTATAAACATTCAACACTATGAATTTTTCCAAGTCCAACATCTAAGGGTTTCACTTGGGTTCCTTTTCACCTTTGTTTGTGTAAAAGAACCAGAATAGGGACCTACCATAAACTGGAATTGTAGAGTCCCTACATTCCCTTAATTCATCCAAAAATATATTCTTTGCGCCTGTATCTATTGATCATGGTAGTAGGATGAACAATGTTTATTGTGGGGTTCTATGCTTGGGTGCTTTTTCTTTCTTAGAAACTTCCTTCTTAACATTTACCTCCTTCCTAGACATTTCTTAAAAATGTGAGAAGTTACAGTCCTAGAGGAAGAAAATCACTTACTAGTTTTGAATTGCGCGGGCTCGAATCTTCTTAGCTAACTTTGTTCGTTTGCTTGCTCAGCTCTATCTCTAATGCTTTCAAAAATTTGAGCTAAGCTTCATACACTTTTATAATTCATTCAATTTAATGCTCATTAATTCCCATACTCCTTACGAGATATTTTGAGCATGCGAAAAACTTGTCAAGTCACTTCAAATAAGCCAACTCCCCGTTTAATGTTTACTTTTTTCCATTTAGCAACTTGTAAAAAATTTCTCCATGAAATAGAAAAAAATCATTGTTTCACTACTCCCCTTAATGTCATTCGCAAAATGGCGAAAAATCATTGTTTCGTTGTCTTTGTCTTTTGTTAATGAGAAACAACAAAATTTTTCCATTTTGCAGCTGCCAATTTAATGACTCACGAAATAGTGAAAATGATGGCTTCTAAATATTTTCCATGTTGATTCTATGCTTTGGTCGTTTCAATATGCCTCCATACTTGATTTTAAAATAATCTTCTGACTTAGAATGCTAAAATCAAAAATTACTCAACACAACCTTTGGCCTACATCCACTCTTGAAACAAGGGAATACTTTATTAATCAGATATACCAAATACAATACACAAATACAACGCAGAAGGAGAAGAATATAAATAACTCTCCAATAAACTAATGAAGAAGCTGTAAGGACATCAACAATTGGAGGGAAAAGACAATATAAGGATTGTTGGGCTTCACACCCCCAACACATTAAGAAACAAAAATTAATGGGAATATGAGAAAGTAGTTTAATACCTAAATGTGGAAAAGGATAAAGTACTTTAATAGCAATTCGGAAATAGTTTTTAGGTAGTTGGAAAGTTGTTTGAAGGCATGGGACATGTTTTTCATCTTATTGTAGAAAGTGAAGTTAACAATATAAAATGAAATAAATTAATTGATATCAAATAGGAGTTACAATCATGTTATTAATAGTAATAATGAAGGTAATTTAGTTATTCTTGTAGCTGATGTATTTGATTACCATTTGGTAAGGAAAGTGAGATTTGTCCATTTAAAAATCTATGAATGTTGTGTAGAATCTTATATGTGGACAAAAATTAGAGTCATTTCATTTTCATCTATTAGCCTAGGATATATCTATTTCAATGAGAAAAGGAGGATTTCATTTACCCTAGAGTTACTAAGCTAGGAAAGTAACATCGCGAAGAACTGCTGAGGAGCCAACTCGGGCAATGGAAGATGGTGGTTAGCAACGAATCTTTACATAATTAATATTTTAATTCCCTAAATAAATAGACTAAGTGTAATATTATTTTGTTACACTCAAACAATTTCTTCAAGTTGACAATATTTAATATATCTTGATTTACAAGAAGCGTCAAACATTCAGACAAATATAACAATGATGTTAGAATAAATGTTGTTAGAAAAACTAGATTTTAAAATAAAAATAAAAATTTGACTACTTGAAACAAGATTTGATTAAGAATAGATTTATAGAGATAAAAGTCCATTGGGAGCATTGCTATTGCTATTCTAATAGGGGTTATAACAGATACAAGCAAACCCGTCCCAAGTGAACCTGCAAAGTCCTTATTTGGCTTTATCATCCTCTTTGAAGACCTTACTACACCCCTTATTAAATGGTGTGCATTGTGAAGCATAATAACCTGTCACGACTCGACCCTTGCGACTCTTTATTCTTGGACTTGTCATGCGACATTTTGACTATGTTGAATGAGTCACTTTGATTTGATTACATCATTTTCCATAAATGCTATGCTTTCTAGTTTGATCTTCATGTCGTTGTTTTAATTAGTGGTAATTGTGATCTCTAGTTGAGTTATGATGAATAATATCGTAAGGATGCTTAATATAGCATGATGTTTAATAGATGTTCATGTTACGATTTCATGCATATATGATATATTAAGATGTAAATTGCAATAAACATGTTGATTATGGATATTGGTGTTTAAATGAAATATTTCAAACTTTTGATAAATGATTAATCATGTACTGATACAGTATTTTGGTTTTGAGTATGGCTGTTTGGTTGCAGGATGAAGGCGGGAGTGTGGTTGAGGTAGAGAAGGCTAGCTCTCAGTTTTGAAGGGCGTAGATGGACTAGCCTATGCACACACCACTTAGAGTTTTATGTGTTCATAATATTGCTTCATATTCTTTTATCACTTCCTCCAACTTTAATGGGAATAATGTAAAAATATACGAATAAATGTTTACTTTCAAATTGCCATGGTTTGATACTTATGTGTTTTGGTATAATGGAAATTATATGTTCATATACTATTAGAGTAGAAAGAAATGTCGAGCCTTTATTTTCCTAAAATTATTGAAAATGGTTGATTAAGGGAGCAGAAGGGAAAGGTAGTTAATAAAGAGGCCATGATCCTTAATTAAAGGCATGCGTTATTTTCTCTCTCGCAGGCTGTTATAGTTGGAAAAAAAAAAACTGTAGAAGGGGATAGGAAAAGAGAAGGAAGAATCCTATGAAAGAACTGTACTAGGAAGCTGGTTGGGGAGCTGTAGCTGGGAACCGCTTGAAACTTACAACACTAGGTTCCAAATCAACTTTCTCTACTCTGTCTTCTCCATGAAAGTTATGAAAACTCCTATTTGTACTTGACTGAGAACTCTGTTCTGTGCAATATATGAAATTGTAACATTCTTTGCTTAAGAGTTTTGTGCACATGTTATGATAGATGAAATACTTTGTTTAAAATTGAGGAATTATTTAAACTAGTACTTCTGTGCTTTTAGACAACCTAGAGATGTTTAGTTTTTGCTTCACTCCCACTTGTAGAATTGGTGCTTTTGTTTAGTTTTACTACTCTTTCCTGGAGAGAACCCACGGCTGCTAGCATGTGACTAAGTTGATCCTACTTCGGTAATTCCATTGCTAAGCTTGAGCTGAACTCTTGGTTTTGGTTACTCTATTTTTCTCGATGGATCTAATGCTAGCATGACTCAGTTTCTTATTGATAAGTCCTATGGTTTTCTTATTCTGTTCCTTACCTCCAACGTTACTGTTCTCTATCTTTGTTTTACTCCATACACTAGTGCGAAATGTTACAGTGTTTCTTTTCAAGGTGAAACGTAGTTGTTTACTTATAGCAGAGATAGCCAGCTCTCTCCCAAGCTTAGTTATTGGGTGTTCTCTTTATGATGTTTCCAGCTGTGATTCAAATATTGTAATTCTGTTAGGAATGTTTTGTCTTCTTTTGTTAGGAATGAGAGTCATGCGCAGCACTACTCGGTTCCACACTGGAACCATAGTTTTTTTCCCTTTTCTTGAAATGTTGTTGATCATCTAAGTCTTCGGGTTGTGTTTTCTCTTAGTCTCTTTTAATCGAATTGTTTTCTTTTTGAAATTAGAGTTTCCTGCGGGTCTCGAGTGCTTATATAAAAATGCAGTTGATCTTGGAATGCAATTGGTCTAGTAATTTTCCTTGCTGAAACGGCTTAGCAGTGTTGTTGGCATGTTAGTTGTTGACGTCTTTTCCTTTTCCCATGTCGTCTTATGTTCTCTTGGGCCATTGTTATCTCAGCTTAGCTCATAAGCTTAGTGTATTGTTCTCTGTGTGTTTTAAGATCATTGGATATAGTTTTGTTATGAATGAAAATGCCATAGAGCTTCTTCAGAAACCGTAGTTTAAGAGAGGCTTAATATTAAATTTCAATGTTTTCTTTTAATCGGTGATATGCAATTTTGTGCAAAAGGGAAGTTTCGTTACCTAACTCTGCAAATCGGAAACCATAGATTTTGGAAACATCGTAGAATTCATGAATTGTCTGTATAATCATTTCCAAGCCGTGCTTTTAATTTTGAAACGTTGTTTAAGTATACTATGCTGTGTATTTTTTTTTTCTATGTTGTATAACAATACATTTCTGCATATTAAGATTCGTATGGGTAAGCTGTGAGTAGCCTACTGCCTAAAATCCCTGCATTTTAATCATCTGAATGAGGATAGTTAAGTACGACTGGCTGAGAGTTACTGTTACTTATGACAGTGTAATTGAGTAGATAAAATCTTAATTTAGGATACTGTACTTTCCATGATAGTTGCATATTGATGTGTATGTTTTTATGGGAGGGTGTTGAATGTGGGAAAACCAGAGGAGGGTAGAAATGAATGTTATATCTGCCTGCCAGTAGAAACCTGGCGTAATTTTCTTTGGCCAAAGCGTGTTTGCATATGTACTTTTCTATATGTCGGTTAAATGATCCATCCCTCTGCCACATCCGTGTTAGATCTACTGTTAGACATATGTGTTAGTAGTATGTTCATGGCTACACCAGATCCATCCGACCTTTCAGCGCCGATTGCTAGGCTTCTCGGGCAAGGGTCAGCGTGTTCTTCATGTCAGGAAGAACCCTAGGGGAGCTAACCACTCCGTGTTTGGGAGGATAAAAGCACCTGAGCCACACTCCCATCTTGTGATAGCAGATTGACATGTGTCTGATGGCTAAGGAGACAGGGACTTTTAGCTGGACAGAGGTCCAAGGTCTATATTTGTGGTTGTTATTTCGTACTACCTTTCCTTTTTGGTTTTTCTTACCTATGATGCATCCATGTACTAAGATGGATTGATGTCTGGCATGTAGGTCAGCATCGGCTTGTTTATGCAATACACTTAATAAAAAAAACAAGCATTTATTGTACCTTGTAATTAATGAAGTATTGACGTGTAGGTCAGCTTCCTTTTGTAATAACATAACTTTTATATGGTCATGTGATGTTTTGACATACAACTTTACCATGACTTTATTGTTCAGATTATTTCTTGTGGTTATCTTGGTATATCGATGTGAAGGTCGAAACTGTGTATTATATTCTTTCTTTATGAATATATAATGATTAAATTGTCTCTGATTATTGTTGACCATGCTCTCTTGTCAATTTTTCCACTTTTTGTGTTATTTATATGATGTGGCATTTTTGGGGTAAATGCAGTCCTTACATGTGGTATCAGAGCTTATTTTTAACTCTGGGCTTTGGCTTACTACTTGCTAAAGCTACATATTCTATGTGGATGCAGTATTTAATCTATCATCATGAACACTAGAACTAGCAACAGGGCAGGATCTAGCAATGGTCCAAATGAACAGCGTAAACAAAGGCTAGATCAGATTTTAGCCCTTTTGACCCAACAAGGAAATCTCCTACAAAAACAAGTTACACGTATGGATCACCTCAAGAATGACATGAGGGGTAGGTAGGATGAGACTCGTCAGAATGAGGAGCAAAGGAAATTTGAGGAGGATAGGAGGGTTGAGGAGAAACGGAAGAGAGATGCTGATCTCAGGGCTGCAGAGGTAGCTGGAAACAGGGGCAAGATAGCTGAGGAGCTCAGAAAAGATCTAAAAAAGGTCACACCTCCTACCTTTAGTGGTAAGACCCTTGGGTATGATGTCGAGGCATGGATCATTACCTTGGAGAAATACTTTCATGTCCGAAACTTCTCTGGACAATCTAGGGTGATGTGGGCTACTTTTCAGCTGACAAGTGAAGCTGCCACTTGGTGGGAGAACGTAATGGAAGAAAAGAAACTTCAGTCAGGAGAGATATCCTGGGAGGAATTTCTATAGTTTATTCGCACGAGGTGGTTACCTCAGCTGTTCTTTGATAGGAAGGTGGTAGAATTTCAGAATTTGATTCAGGGAGTCCTAATAGTTACCCAATACCATGAGAGATTCTGTCATTTAGTGAAGTATGTTCCCCAGTACCAACAGGATGAATTATTTAGGACTCACAAGTTCATAACAGAGTTACGTCCTGAGGTGGGTGCCGAATTTGAGATGCATGAGCCAGAAACCATGGATTTTGCACTGAGAAAGGCTCTCAGGCAGGAACAGAGGTTATAGAGTTTGTCCAAGGTGAGTACTAATCAGAAATCTAATAACAATCAGGGTTTTAAAAGGAAATATCAGGATAATAAACAACATAATGGTGGATACCAGCAAATCAGGAATATGAAGGGCAAAGGACAAGGAAATTCAGGAAGGAATTCCTATAGGAACTCTCAGAACCAAAACTAGAATAAGGGAAACAACAGGGATTCCAACAGGTATGGAAATAGGAGGGACAAACCAGAGGGAAAATAGGGACCCCGAGATGGATTTTATGTCTTTGGAGGTGATCATTTTGCTTCTAGATGCCCACAATGTTTAGATCATAAAGGATTTAAAGCACAACACCACATTCACACAGCCATTGATCATAGGCAGGCTGATTTTCAGGCTACCCCTATTCAGATGAATGGTAAGATTTTCGGTCAAAATGTTTCAATTTTAATAGATATAGGAGCTACTGAATGCTTTGTAGATCCTAAAGTTGTATCTAGGCTTTCAGTTAGAGCAGGATTTATGGCTGAACCTTGGATTGTAGAATATGGCAATAGGGCAGAGCATCGGGTAGAGCAGTGGTTATCATGCAGTGAGTTGGAACTTCCTAGTTTTATCACGCAAGTCAATCTTTATGTCACCCCTTTGGGATCATATGATGTTATCTTAGGCATCAAATGGTTAACTAAGCATAAGGCAATTCTAGATTGTAGAGACAAGTCAGTTGTATGTTTTGATGATGAGGGAAGATCAACAATAATAAGAGGTGTGAAGTGACCTATGGAATTGAGGCAGATTTTTGCTATGCAGTTAAAAAGGGAAAAGAAGAAGGGATGTATGTTATATGTAACTCATGTCAAGGACATTGACATGACTCCTAGTGATAATGATTCTCCCTTACTATAGGAATTCTAGGATGTATTTCCAGAAGAATTGCCTGAACTACCTCCTAAGAGAGAATTTGATTTCTCCATCAATTTGATGCCTAGAACTGAGCCACAATCTAAGGCTCCATATAGAATGGCTACTACTAAGATGTATGAACAAAAGGTTCAACTCCAAGAACTTTTGGACAAGGGATTTATACGCCCTAGTGTATCAACCTGGGGAGCCCTGATGATCTTTGTTAAAAAGAAGGATGGTACCTTGCGACTATGTATTGATTACAGAAAGCTCAACAAAGTGACCATCAAAAATAGGTATCCTCTTCCATGAATACAGGAGTTATTTGATCAAATGAAAGGTGCTACTATGTTTTCCAAGATCGATTTGAGATCTGGATGTCATTAGCTCTGGATTAAGGATGAGGACATATCAAAGACTGCTTTCAAGACACGGTATGGGCATTATGAGTTTGTTGTTCTACCTTTTGGATTAACGAATGCTCCTGCCTCATTCATGAACCTCATGAATAGTGTATTCAGAGACTGTCTGGATAAGTTTGTGGAAATCTTTATTGATGACATCTTGATTTATTCCAAGAACATGGAAGAACACGAAGAGCACTTGTAGATAGTCTTACAACGTGTGAGAGATAGGAAATTGTATGGCAAGCTATCCAAGTGTTCGTTTTATCAGAAAGAGATTCATTATCTTGGGCATATCATATCTGTAGATGGAATTGCAGTAGATCCTGCTAAGATTAAGGCTATACTTGAATGGCCTGCTCCTAGCAATGTGAGCGAAGTTTGAAGCTTCATGGGATTGGCTGGTTACTATAGGAAATCTGTGGAGGGATTCTCCAAGATAGCTGCTCTGATTACATCCCTACAGAGAAAAGGTAAATGGTATGAGTGGACAGAGACATGTGAGAAAGCTTTTCAGTTATTGAAATAGAAGAACACATCCGCAAAGATTTTCAGTTATTGAAATAGAAGAACACATCCACTCCCATTTTGGTTGTACCTGACCCTAATGGATAGTTCACTATGATTACAGATGCTTCAGGTGAGGGTTTGGGTGGTGTGCTGATGCAGAATGAAAGAGTAGTGGCTTACGAGTCACAAAAACCAAAACAACATGAGGTAAATTATGCTCCACATGATTTAGAATTGGCTGCTATTGTACATGTCTTACAGATGTGGAGGCACTACCTATTGGGTAAGCCTTTTGAGCTAAAGATAGACCATATGGGATTGAGATATATTTTCACGCAGCCCAATCTGAATGCCAAGAAGAGACGTTGGTTAGAGTTTCTGAGCGAATATGATTTTGGCATTGAATACATTAAAGGGAAAGAGAATAGAGTAGCAGATGCTCTTAGCAGGAGAAGGCACATTTCTGCTATCTCTACCTCTAGGACACGCCTGAGAGAGAAGGTGTTGCTTAATCTTCCAGGAGATGACCATTATGAGTTGGTCAAATCTGCTTTGCAGAATGATCCATTAGATTACCGTTTTGATGGATACAGTTTTGAGGATGATGGTATTTTGAGATATCATAATAGGATGTACATTCCTGACCGTGTAGGGTTGAGGAAAGTGGTACTTGAGGAGATGCATTGCGCTCCATTTTCAAGTCACCCAGGGGTAAATAAGATGATTTCCAATTTGAGGCCATTGTATTTTTGGCTAGGGCTTAAGCGTGATGTGACAACTTACACAGCCCAGTGTTTGGAATGCCAGCGAGTCAAGGCTGAGCATGTCCACCCAGCAGGATTACTATACCCTCATGATATTCCAGAATATAAGTGGCAAGTCATCAGTATGGACTTCATATAGGGATTTCCTATGACCAGACAGAGGCATGATGTCATTTTGGTTGTAGTTGATAAACTAACCAAAGTGGCTCATTTTATTCTAGGGAGCTTGAAAGATGGATCCTTAGCTTTGGCCAAGGAGTTTGTGCATGAGATTTTCCGTCTTCATGGTGTGCCAGAGACTATTATATCTGATAGAGACACGCGGATGACATCAAGGTCCTGGACAACCTTGAATTCCTCCTTGGGTACACATCTCAATTTTAGCATAGCCTACCATCCTCAGACGGATGGGCAGACAGAAAGAGTGAATCAAGTGGTTGAGGATTTGCTCTGAATGTACTGCATGGACCAGCAGTACAAGTGGGAAGAGTATCTTCCCTTGGTAGAGTTTGTGTACAATAACTCCTACCATGCATCTCTAGGTATGGCCCCATTTGAAGCACTTTATGGGTGTAAGTGTCGTGTTCCTATCAGTTGGGATAGAATTGAGGACAGGATTGTGATTGGTCCTGATATGTTACAAGAGATGGAAGAATATATGGCTTTGATCTGAGATAGGCTGAAGGAAGCAGCAGATCGACAGAAGAGCTATGCAGATAAGAACTGCACTTTTAGACAGTTCAAAGTAGGGGACAAAGTGTTCTTGCGTGTGTGACCCCATAAGAGCTCCATATCCTTTGGAAGGGCTTCGAAGCTTGCGCCGCGATATGTGGGACCCTTTGATGTTTTGGAAGTCATCAACCCAGTTGCTTACCAACTTTCTCTACCACCCACTCTGGCCCAGATTCATAATGTTTTTCATGTTTCATTGTTGAAACCTTATCACCCCGATGCTTCACATATTTTGGATTGGCATGCCTTGCAGGTTCAGGAGCTGGGGGTAGTGCAGGAGGAGCCTACTCGGCTCATTGATCAATGTACTATCCAAGTGCGTAATAGAGATGTTTTGCAGTATAAGGTCCAGTGGGACCAATTCTCTATTGAGAGTGCTACATGGGAGGATGCAGAGGACGTGCACCGATCATTTCCTCATTTCTTCTCATAGATTTCTTTGTTGATTCACTATGATGTATATATATTTTATGTCGGGTGTGTTTCTTTCTAGTATATTTTGATGTGACATTAGGTCGATGTCTTCTCCTAGTTGGGAGGTATGTCACAACTCGACCCTTGCGACTCTTTATTCTCAGACTTATCATGCAATGTTTTGACTATGTTGACCGAGTCGCTTTGATTCGATTACATCATTTTCCATAAATGCTATGATTTCTAGTTTGATCTTCACATCATTTTTTTAATTAGTGGTAATTGTGATCTTTAGTTGAGTTATGATGAATAATATCGTAAGGATGCTTAATATAGCATGATGTTTAATAGATGTTCATGTTACGATTTCATGCATATATGATATATTAAGATGTAAATTGCAATAAACATGTTGATTATGGATATTGGTGTTTAAATGAAATATTTTAAAATTTTGATAAATGATTAGTCATGTACTGATACAGTATTTCAGTTTTGAGTATGGCTGTTTGGTTGCAGGATGAAGGCGGGAGTGTGGTTGAGGTAGAGAAGGCTAACTCTCAGTTCTGAAGGGTGTAGATGGACTGGCCTATGCACACACCACTTAGAGTTTTATGTGTTCATGATATTGCTTCATATTCTTTTATCACTTCCTCCAACTTTAATGGGAATAATGTAAAAATGTACGGATAAATGTTTACTTTCAAATTGCCATGGTTTGATACTTATGTGTTTTGGTATAATGGAAATTATATGTTCATATACTATTGGAGTAGAAAGAAATGTCGAGCCTTTATTTTCCTAAAATTATTGAAAATGGTTGATTAAGGGAGTAGAAGGGAAAGGTAGTTAATAAAGAGGCCATGATCCTTAATTGAAGGCATGCGTTCTTTTCTCTCTCGCAGGCTGTTATAGTTGGAAAAAAAAAAACCGTAGAAGGGGATAGGAAAAGAGAAGGAAGAATCCTACAAAAGAACCGTACTGGGAAGCTGGTTGGGGAGCTGTAGCTGGGAACTGCTCAAAACTTACAACACCAGGTTCCAAATCAAATTTCTCTACTCTGTCTTCTCCATGAAAGTTATGAAAACTCCTATTTGTGCTTGACTGAGAACTCTGTTTTGTGCAATATATGAAATTGTAACATTCTTTGCTTAAGAGTTTTGTGCGCATGTTATGATGGATGAAATCCTCTATTTAAAATCGAGGAATTATTTAAACCAATACTTCTGTGCTTTTAGAAAACCTAGAGATGTTTAGTTTATGCTTCACTCCCACTTGTAGAATCGGTGTTTTTGTTTAGTTTTACTACTTCTCTTTCCTGGAGAGAACCCGCGGTTGCCAGCATGTGATTGAGTTGATCCTACTTTGGTAATTCCATTGCTAAGCTTGAGCTAAACTCTTGGTTTTAGTTACTCTATTTTGCTTGATGGAGCTAATGCTAGCATGATTCGGTTTCTTATTGATAAGTCCTGTGGTTTTCTTATTCTGTTCCTTACCTCCAGTGTTACTATTCTCTATCTTTGTTTTACTCCATACACTGGTGTGAAATGTTACAGTGTTTCTTTTCAAGGTGAAATGTAGTTGTTTTCTTATAGCAGAGATAGCCAGCTCTCTCGCAAGCTTAGTTACTGGGTTTTCTCTTTATGATGTGTCTAGCTGTGATTCGGTTATTGTAATTCTATTAGGAATGTTTTGTCTTCTTTTGTTAGGAATGAGAGTCACGCCCAACACTACTCGGTTCCACACTGAAACCATAGTTTTTTTCCCTTTTCTTGAAATGTTGTTGATCATCTAAGTCTTTGGGTTGTGTTTTCTCTTAGTCTCTTTTAATCGAATTGTTTTCTTTTTGAAATCAGAGTTTCCTGCGGGTCTCGAGTGCTTATATAAAAATGTAGTTGATCTTGGAATGCAATTGGTCTAGTAATTTTCCTTGCTGAAATGGCTTAGCAGTGTTGTTGGCATGTTAGTTGTTGACATCTTTTCCTTTTCCCATGTCGTTGTGTGTTCTCTTGGGCCATTGTTATCTCAGCTTAGCTCATAAGCTTAGTGTATTATTCTCCGTGTGTTTTAAGATCACTAGATATAGTTTTTTTATGAGTGAAAATGCCATAGAGCTTCTTCGGAAACCATAGTTTAAGAGAGGCTTAATATTAAATTTCAATGTTTTCTTTTAATTGGTGATATGCAATTCTGTGCAAAAGGGAAGTTTCGTTACCTAACTCTGTAAATCAGAAACCATAGATTTTGGAAACACCGTAGAATTCATGAATTGTCTGTATAATCATTTCCATGTTGTGCTTTTAATTTTGAAATGTTGTTTAAGTATACTATGCTGTGTATTTTTTTTTTCGATGTTGTATAACAATACATTGCTACATATTAAGATTCGTATGGGCAAGCTGTGAGCAGCCTATACTGAAATCCCTGCATTTTAATCATCTGAATGAGGATAGTTAAGTAAGACTGGCTGAGAGTTACTGTTACTTATGACAGTGTAATTGAGTAGATAAAATCTTAATTTAGGATACTGTACTTTCCATGATCGTTGCGTATTAATGTGTATGTTTTTATGGGAGGGTGTTGAATGTGGGAAAACCAGAGGAGGGTAGAAATGAATGTTATATTTTCCTGCCAGTAGAAACCTGGCATAATTTGCTTTGGCCAAAGCATGTTTGCATGTGTAATTTTCTATATGTCGGTTAAATGATCCATCCCTCTGCCACATCTATGTTAGATCTACTGTTAGACATATGTGTTAGTAGTATGTTCACGGCTACACCAGATCCATCCGACCTTTTAGCGCCGGTTGCTAGGCTTCTCGGGCAAGGGTCGGCGTGTTCTTCGTGTCAGAAAGAACCCCGGGGGAGCTAACCACTCCGTGGTTGGGCGGATAAAAGCACCTGAGCCACACTCCTGTCTTGTGATAGCAGATTGACATGTGTCCGATGGCTAAGGAGACAGGGATTTTTCAGCTGGACAGAGGTCCAAGGTCTATATTTGTGGTTGATAATTCGTACTACCTTTCCTTTTTGGTTTTTCTTACCTATGATGCATCCATGTACTAAGATGGATTGATGTCTGGCGTGCAGGTTGGCATCGGCTTGTTTATACAATACACTTAATTAAAAAAAACAAGCATTTGTTGTACCATGTAATTAATGAAGTATTGACATGTAGGTCGGCTTCCTTTTGTAATAACATAACTTTTATATGGTCATGTGATGTTTTGACATACATCTTTACCATGACTTTATTGTTCAGATTATTTCTTGTGGTTACCTTGGTATATCGATGTGAAGGTCAAAACTATGTATTATATTCTTTCTTTATGAATATATAATGATTAAATTGTCTCTGATTATTGTCGACCATGCTCTCTTGTCGATTTTTCTGCTTTTTGTGTTATTTATATAATGTGGCATTTTTGGGGTAAATGCAGTCCTTACATAACCGCTCCCAAATTCGCAGTCCCCGTACCCGTCATAAAACATCGACTCTTTGTAATTACCACCAATAACAAATAAATGAAAGAATTTCAGAATTTATTTTGAAAACAAAAAAAATGATTAAAGTGGAGAAGAATGTGTTTTACCAGAAGGAAAAACAGAAGATGGCATGAGCAATAACAAGAGGAAGTATACATATACGTATCCCTTTGCCATTTGTGCACTCAGATATCTATTCTATGAGAAAAAAAGATTAATGATGCTACTGTTTATTGTCGAAGAAAGATATTTATTTATTTACGAAATCTCAGGTTTCATGAGTTTCTATCTAAACTCCAAAATATTGTTTACAATGGCTCGTTAGTAGCGATGCAAAACTTACCAAACTTACATAGCTATAGTTTGTGACGGTTCCTACGAACCTTCACATTTGGTGTTTCCACTTGTCATCTGTGATGGGAGATTAAGTATCCAATAAAAAGACTTTTCTTACATCTGTCATACAAAATAGCAACACTAGGTAAAATACGCCTAGATGATTTATTCGAGAGACATTATTACTAGCGCTTGCATCGAAATAGATGCAAGGTAAAGTCGAGAGGGAAATAAAAAATTATAATATTATTATATAATCATATTATTTTACAATAGTAATTTATATTATAAAATATTATAGATACTATATGATAATTAACTAATAAATATATAATATATTTAACTTCAATATACAATTTTATAATTTTAATATTATAATTATAATATAATATTTTATATGTTTGATTTCAACATTCAATTTTATAATTTTAATATTATAATAATAATATTTTAATATAATATTATTTGATTCTATATAATTTCTTTTATAGATTTAATATTTAAATTTTTTATTTTATAAATACCAATATTAAATCTATACTTATCCTAAATGATATAAATAGAGGATAAATTAATGCCCTTGTAGACTAAACCCACTTTTCTCTCTCTATGTCCTTCACTGCCCGATACTCTTCTCTTGTATTGTAGTAACACTTCTGGCTTTCATCTTTCTACTGCACTTGGACCGCAAAATATATGATATCGATGGGGTGACCCATTCTCCCATCCTTGGCTTTCTCCCGTCGTTAATAAAAAACCAGCACAAGTTTCATGACTGGATTACAGACACTCTCTTTGTTTCTCCCTCAGGTACATCCAAACTACACCACCCAGGACTAAGAGGGTATGTTACTACAAACTCTGCTGTTGTGGAACACGTGCTTAAGAAGAGATTCAAAAACTACAGGAAAGGTCCCCTCTTGAAATTGATTCTGCATGATTTCCTAGGTAATGGAATCTTTAATGAGGATGAAGAGGAAGGTTGAGGAAGGCTGCCAGTGCTGAATTCAATTCCAAATCCCTCTGAAAGGTGGCTACATTAAGCAATCACTGTGGTGGATGAATTTGCACTGGGTATTATTCAAAGTAAGAAAAGTGGCCCTGTAAGAGATGACCTTCTTTCAAGATTCATTGCAAGTTTTGACAATTTAGGAGATAAATCAGATTGACCTCTGAGAGATATGATTGTTAATTTAATGGTGGCAGCCATCGATACATCATCCCATAGTGGAACAACGCATTCATCATGAAATTATGGAATACCTGCACGCAACTTTGTGTGAGTCTCTGCGTTTGTATCCGCCTGTGCCCCTCAATTCCAAAACTGCCCTCCAAGATGATATTTACCAGACGGTAGTTTTGTGGGCAAAGGATGGAGTGTTGACTATAGTGCATATGCAACGGGCAAGATGAAAATAATTTGGGGTGGGGATTGCAACATCTTTAAGCCGGAGAGATGGTTCAAATATGGAGAGTTTGTAGCAGAAAATGCTTACAAGTTTGAAAATAGAAAAAGGATTTGTTGCGATGTACACGCTCGACTTTAGCATGCACATGAAGGGAGGATTGCCTGTTATGATTTCAGAAAGAGGTAATTAGTTTTATGCAAATCACATTGAAAGTATAAGCGCACACACGCAAAATGTGGAATAACATTCAATATTAAATAAAGTTATCGGCAACCGTAACTTTTGTCAGAAAGGTTTTTCGGTTGCGTGAGACAATTTTCCCATCAAAGGTTTCTCCCCAAGAGAAGCCTATCGGCTAATTATTGTTATCGATTTACTCTCGTTTAATGAAATATATTTAATATAATACTATGTTTACTATTCTGTATATCTTATTATATTAATATTAATTAATAATAAAATAATAAATACAATACTATTTTAGGAAGAAATCCATATTATTGTTTTGCCTTTTTTTTTTATAGAAAATAAATTTATTTTTAAAGTTGTGTTTTATAACATAGATAAGAAAGTGTGATGCTAGTACACAGACATAATAAATGTATGTGAAGTATAATAATTTAATCATTATGTAATATTTGAAGAGATTTCATATCTAATAAAACCACTTGTCTTATAAGTTGGAAGAGTGGAAGGACGTCCTACACAAATTAACTAGCAATCACACCTTAGTGTGCAATGGGTACGCCGAAGAAGTGTATAGGGCTAATCAAGGAATATTTGGTCTATATTTTGCACACATTTTTGTCGTATATGTAGTTAATTGGAGGGACATTTAGAAAATGATGTTATTTATGTAGAAAAGGCTTCAATGCAAAAGTGATAGCTTCAAATCAATTATTGACCCACTTAGGGGGATCCATACAAACAAACAACTCACTCATATTTGTAGGTAATTTTTCTTTTCTACGTACTATTCCCCCCAACAATTTATTCATTAATTGCATTTGTATATTCATTCTCCATGCATGGAAATTAAATCCAAAATGCTTATCCAATATAATCTCCATGTGATAAAATGTAAAAGAGCATCAATTATACATGTACTTACTTGAAGTAATGATAGTTCAAAGATAAGGACTCGGTTCAACCACAAATTTTTATGCATTCTCCTTCCCATTGTAGCATGTAATAGGAAATAAATATGTTTTTCACTACTAGGGAACATGCTTCATTTTATTTCTTCATCAACGTTATTTACTTCGCAAGAATACAACCTTTTGTTACCTCTTGAGAAGAATAGATCAAAACTTTGTCTCTTTGATGAATTCAAAAAACATAGAATCTTTAAAAAAAATTTGTTCTTCCCTTTCTATATCTTCTAGTCATGCCTTTCACTTCATTGCCTCTTGCATGTCACTTCCTTTTCCACACTTTAGTACCTCCTGCATTTCTCTTCCTTTTCCACACAAACCAAAAATGAAAATGATCCTGTTGTTCCCTTTTCTTGCAGACATAAAAACATACTCCTCAGAAGGTTTACTCTATTTATCCTTGACACTGACCAAGCATAGAGTAGAACAATAGTAACAAGGTCTTGAGACCTCCTGCACTTTGATCTCCACAGACTCGGGCGGGATTACCCTTGAAAACTTAGAATAACGAAATCACTAAATTATTCTAGTTTGCTATTGGTGGAATTACAGGGAATGACCACTGTAACTTTTGCTAAAACAGACCAAACTGAAAGTAAAGATTGTTTTTAATGATAATAGCCATTTAATTGAACAAAAATAGACCAGTGCTCAATCTTAGGGCATGGAGTCATCTGTGAATAATTTTAACCAGCATGATTGAAGACTGAACTTAAGGCAATTACAGGATCTGACACAAACATAGATATACCTTATATATCTATCTCAGTACACCTAGCCAGATTAATCCATCAGATTCATTTGCTATCCTAAAATTTGTTGAAATATCTCTAAGGTATATTCTCTCCTTGAAAGAACCCTAGAAGTATTTCATAATCTACCTTACAGATTATATAAATTGAAAATGCTCCTAGAACATTCAATTCAAAAAAAATTTAGAATGCTAAAAATGAAGACAGAAAATCCATTAAATGCTTCAGAAACTATGAACTGGATTTTATTCAAAGGTCATCATTAGTTACTACATTCAATAGAGATTTCTCCAAAAGACCAGATATATTGGTTCTCAAAACCAAGATTTACAATTGACTTAGTCTTATTTTTAGACAGAAAAATGACCATCATCCCCCCAGTAGTCTTGGAATCCTTTTATAGCATAAGGATGCAACAAGCCACTGACATACTGGGGAGGATTACACAACAGCTTGCAGCAACTTGGCAACAGCTAATTAACAAGGTGGCAGCTAATTAACAAGGTTTGTCTTTTATGGCTTAACCATATTCATCCTTTAAGCTTCACCTCCCATCTGTTCACTTCTTTGACAGTGAGCCAATCAAAAAGAAACAGATTCCACCCACCTGGCATCCATGGCAGTTCTGGCCTCAGACATGAATTTTTCCATGTCTCTTTCTATCTTGCACCATTTTTGTGCTCTGTTTTCTGTTTCTTCTTTGGTGGCTCTTTAGCTGAAGCAGGGTAATTTGAACAGGAGACCATTTAGATTATGCATTGTCAGCATTGAAAATAGCCAACACACTGCACTTTTTTCATTCTGAAAAGATCCTTGCTTTGCTGACTGGGGACTGAGCAACTGCATTAAGTCTCTTTTTCGCGGACCTCTGTCACTAACCATGGTTCCATCTCAAGAGTTGGCGACAATGTGTTTTTTTTACCTTTGGCTGACCCAAGTGATTATCTGGCGATCTCACAACATAACTAAAATCATAGTCGTGCACAGTTAACATTAACTCATCATTCTTTCTGAGACCTTGCGACTAACTATCTTGCTTAGCCTTTACGGTGATCTCCTTGTCGCTGAGTGTTTAATTTCTGTTTCAAGACTATGCGACAATGCCTAGTCACCTAATCGTGGAATCAAGTCCTGAGCTTTTAACTTTACCTTAATAGTTATAAGCGCCCCCTTTTCACTTCTGATGACTGTGTGACATACCCTAATCGCCAAGTCGGGAGGACTTCTTCCTTAGGGCACTTTTCTTCTTCAGATTTTGCGACCACCGTTGGATCCTCTTATTCCTTCATCCTACGGCCGTCTTTTAATCACTCAATTTTTCTACCTTCCCTTAAATCATTTCCAGACATCGCGACAGAAGGCAAAGCACCTTAGTCTCGAAGTCACTGAATCCATTTTCTCCTTCTGGCGACAACCTGACAATCTTTTAATATCTACTCGCCTTCTGACAGATGTCACACAATCATTAGCTCACTTGATGCATACTGAAGAAATGGGTCACCATCTTGTTCTAGCGACATCCCGACTACACATTACTGCAAACCACAGACGGTTAGTCGCAAAGTCTAAGCTAAAATCTCTTAACCGCTGTCCCATTCTGAGACCACGCAACTGAAGGCCTGACTTAACTGTTAACTTTGATTGACTTGGTGATAACGCGACAAAAGGTAATCATGGAGTCTAAAGACATTTTCTTAACTGTTAACTTTCTCCCATGATCACCCAACTAAGCAGTGGGTCCCTCCTGCATAAAGCCTTATGACATAGCTATTCTGCGGCTACCCGACATGAAAAAAATCGCTGAGTCTCGTAACACTGAAAGAATATTCTAATTTTGAATGAGACCACGCGACATAAGGAAAAAGCAGAGTCGGGAAGACAAATGGAATATTCAGCTGGGGTAACGCGATGAGTCAACTTCATTTAAAACACATGCGCTAAGTGAATGGAAAAAGTAACAGCAAAATAGAAGTGCCAAGACCTAGTTGCCTTATTTTCATCGTTTAACACTTGGAATGACAAGGGTTTTCAGGGTTTTTTGCATAATGAGCTAGGTTTAGACTTGAAAAACTGAAAACATGACAGAGGTAAGGCAAATATGAACAAGAGATAGCTAAATTGAGCACATCAGAACACAAAGAGTAGGACAAGGAACTGCCAAAACAGGAAATACAACCAACAGTAGATTCAAATAAAATTAGCACAGTGCTAACAATGGCTCCGACTGGGGAAAGATAATTGCAAAATTGTCATTAGAAGCCAGACCTCTGGAGAACAGACTGCAAACCTAAACTAAACTATACAGGAGCACACAAAACCACACAAAAATAGGGAAATCTAAACTAACGTGCATGGAACAAGGAAAACTGTGAGAAATAATGTTTCAGGAATTGTCCATGCACTGGCAATTCCTGTATCTCACCATTTGGATCCTCCAAGAAATAAGAATCCTGACCATGAAAATCCTGGATTACAAATGGGCCCATCCACAGTGATTCAAACTTGCCATGTTTGCCTTTCTCTTCTTTTTTGGCATTCCATTGTAATACCAGATCATTTACCTTGAATTTTCTTTCAGTTGTCCTTTTATCAAACAGGTATTTAGACTGTTGCTGCAACTTCAAGTTTCTTTTGTGAGCTTCTGCTCTTATCTCCTCCAATTCCATCAATTGATCCATTCTCTGCATCATAGGTTCTGGATTTTCTGAATCTTCTTCCAGCAAAAATTTGTGCACTGGTAATAGATTGTTCAAGGGCAACCTTGCCTGACTTCCATAAACCATTTCAAAAGGGGAA
>MU224919.1:212087-222545 GCA_018584345.1 Thuja plicata
GGCCAGGGATCCCATCAAAAAATAACTGTCTATATCTTTCCAGATGAATGGGTCTTCTTTGAAAATTTGAAACTATATTCTGGCCAACATTCTGTGTGGCATGGCTATTGCTCTGACCAATGCCCATGTTGTGGAGGTTAGTATTTATACTAGGCCCACTCATTCCTGACTATGATACAAACCCTTGGGTTGCACTATGTGTTTGGGTGTTTGTATTACTTGTAGCATTGGGATTGGTCATGGAATTTAGGAAAGCAATCCTATTCTTCATCTCTGCAGCAGCAGCTTCCAACTTAGCTTTTTCTAGCTGTTTTGTAATATCATCTTTGGCTTTTCTTGCCCTTTCTAATTCCATATTAAGTGAAAATACATCTTGAGACATACCCTCTTCAATTTTAGGTTGAGAAAAACTAACCCCAGTCATCTTTTGTTTTCCTTTATCAATATTTGTGTGCCCAAGATTATTTTCTGATACATTTTGTGTTACTACCTGAGGCTTGAGGGATTTCTGATTCTCAGGTTTAACAATTTGTGTCATTAAAGGACCTATATTCCAGGGTTTACCCTCCTTGAGAAAATAATCTCTTTCATGGCATTCTTTTTTCAGGGTGTTTACATCTCCAAAAAGCTCTTTATTCAAACCATGAAATCCTTCTTTTTCTCCCTGAGCTACCAACTTTAGCTGAGCAACTCGCTTCTTTAAGGTTTCTCTTTCATTAATAGCATTTATAACTTCTTGTTCTCTTGCTTCATCATTCCTTTTCTTGATAAGTAGTAGTTCATCCAATTCCTTCTTCAAAAGGTCATTATCCCTAAGGATGTCCTCAATGTCAGAACTAGAAGAATCATATATATTCACTTGATTTTCTGGCTTTTGTTCTTCAACCCTCTCATAGGGAATTTCCTCAAATAAGGAGGATGCCTCCTCCTTTTCTTGGAACATACTTTTTGGTCTAGGGTTGAATATATATTCAAAGTAACCAAGTGTATCAGATTCAAGATTCAGGGGTTTATTAGTCTCTTTCTCAAGAATAATGTCTAATGATTGGTTTTGGCCTACTGATTTAGGCTTCCAAGATGCAGTATTAGAGGATTCCCCTTTTCTAGAGTAGTTTTTTTTGGGATTTTTGGAACTATTACTTTATGATGTTGCCTGAGACTGATTCTTTGTGTTTGCTTTTGTATTCCTCATTATACTTGAAATGAATGTTCACACACTTAATCTTCTAGTATTCCCCTTAGAAATACTATAACCAATAATCAGAGTCGCCATGCAAATCTTTGGGAAAATTAGGATTCAACTTTTAGACAGTGATATTTGAGGACATATAAAATGCAAATACACAGTATGCGATTTCATAAACTGGACTTTAAAGTATATTTCATGGTAAAAGTCCCCAGTAGAGTCGCCATTTTCTGTTGTTCCCTTTTCTTGCTGACATAAAAACATACTCCTCAGAAGGTTTACTCTATTTATCCCTGACACTGACCAAGCATAGAGTAGAACAATAGTAACAAGGTCTTGAGACCTCCTACACTTTGAGCTCCACAGACTCAGGCGGGATTACCCTTGAAAACTTAGAATAACAAAATCACTAAATTATTCTAGTTTGCTATTGGTGGAATTACAGGGAATGACCACTGTAACTTTTGCTAAAACAGACCAAACTGAAAGTAAAGATTGTTTTTAATGATGATAGCCATTTAATTGAACAAAAATAGACCAGTGCTCAATCTTAGGGCATGGAGTCATCTGTGAATAATTTTAACCAGCATGATTGAAGACTGAACTTAAGGCAATTACAGGATCTGACACAAACATAGATATACCTTATATATCTATCTCATTACACCTAGCCAGATTAATCCATCAGATTCATTTGCTATCCTGAACTTTGTTGAAATATCTCTAAGGTATATTCTCTCCTTGAAAGAACCCTAGAAGTATTTCATAATCTTCCTTACAGATTATATAAATTGAAAATGCTCCTAGAACATTCAATTCAGACAAAATTGAGAATGCTAAAAATGAAGATAGAAAATCCATTAAATGCTTCAGAAACTGTGAACTGGATTTTATTCAAAGGTCATCATCAGTTACTACATTCAACAGAGATTTCTCCAAAAGACCAGATATATTGGTTCTCAAAACCAAGATTTACAATTGACTTAGTCTTATTTTCAGACAGAAAAATGACCATCATCCCCCCAGTAGTCTTGGAATCCTTTTATAGCATAAGGATGCAACAAGCTACCGACATACTGGGAAGGATTACACAACAGCTTGCAACAACTTGGCAACAGCTAATTAACAAGGTGGCAGCTAATTAACAAGGTTTGTCTTTTGTGGCTTAACCATATTCATCCTTTAAGCTTCGCCTCCCATCTATTCACTTCTTTGACAGTGAGCCAATCAAAAAGAAACAGCTTCCACCCACCTGGCATCCATGGTAGTTCTGGCCTTAGACACGAATTTTTCCATGTCTCTTTCTGTCTTGCACCATTTTTGTGCTCTATTTTCTGTTTCTTCTTTGGTGGCTCTTTAGCTGAACCAGGGTAATTTGAATAGGAGACTATTTAGATTATGCATCGTCAGCACTGAAAATAGCCAACACACTGCACTTTATTCATTTTGAAAAGATCCTTGCTTTGTTGACTGGCGACTGAGTGACTGGATTAAGTCTCTTTGTCGCAGACCTCTGTCACTAACCATGGTTCCATCTCAAGACTTGGCGACAATGTGTTTTTTTTACCTTTGGCTGACCCAAGTGATTATCTGGCGATCTCACGACATAATTGAAATCATAGTCATGCACAGTTAACATTAACTCATCATTCTTTCTGAGACCTTGCGACTAACTGTCTTGCTTAGCCTTTACGGTGATCTCCTTGTCGCTGAGTGTTTAATTTCTATTTCAAGACTACGTGACAATGCCTAGTCGCCCGATCGCGGAATCAAGTCCTAAGATTTTAACTTTACCTTAATAGTTATAAGCGCCCCCTTTTCACTTCTGATGATTGCGTGACATACCCTAATCGCCAAGTCGGGAGGACTTCTTCCTTAGGAAAATTTTCTTCTTCAGATTTTGCGACCACCATTGGATCCTCTTATTCCTTCATCCTACGGCCGTCTTTTAATCGCTCAATTTTTTTGCCTGCCCTTAAATCATTTCCAGACATCATGATAGAAGGAAAATCACCTTAGTCTCGAAGTCACTGAATCCATTTTCTCCTTCTGGCGACAACTCGACAATCTTTTAAGATCTACTCGCCTTCTGACAGATGTCACACAATCATTAGCTCACTTGATGCATACTGAAGAACTGGGTCACCATCTTGTTCTGGCGACATCCCGAGTACACATTACTACAAACCACAGACGGTTAGTCACAAAGTTTGAGCTAAAATCTCTTAACCACTGTCCCATTTTGAGACCACGTGACTGAAGGCCTGATTTAACTGTTAACTTTGATTGACTTGGCGATAACGCGATAAAAGGTAATTGCGGAGTCTGAAGACATTTTCTTAACTGTTAACTTTCTCCCACGATCACCCGACTAAGCAGTGGGTCCCTCCTACATAAAGCCTTATGACATAGCTATTCTGTGACTACCCGACATGAGAAAAATTGTTGAGTCTCGTAACACTGAAAGAATATTCTTATTTTGAATGAGACTACGCGACATAAGGAAAAAACAATGTCGGGAAGACAAATGGAATATTTAGCTGGGGTAACGCGATGAGGTGACTTCATTTAAAACACATGCGCTAAGTGAATGGAAAAGGTAACAGAAAAATTGAAGCGCCAAGACCTAGTTGCCTTATTTTCATCGTTTAACACTTGGAATGACAAGGGTTTTCAGGGTTTTTTGCATAATGAGCTAGGTTTAGACTTGAAAACCTGAAAACATGACAGAGGTAAGGCAAATATGAACAAGAGATAGCTGAATTGAGCACATCAGAACACAGAGAGTAGGACAAGGAACCAAGAAAGCTGCCAAAATAGGAAATACAACCAACAGTAGATTCAAATAAAATCAGCACAGTGCTAACAGAACCATTGCTAACATTGAGGGAGACTATTATTTTTAGATTGGACAAGCATTTTTCTTCATTTCTCGGTTGCCACCATAAAAAATTATTATAGAATACATCGATATTTTGAAGATACTTTAGAAACTCTCAAATCCAAAGTAAGTGGAAGCTTTGAATGAGGTAGATACTATAGCCTTCATTTAACATTTCCTTGCACACACGTATTAATTTCTCTATCTAATATTGCAAGTTTTTTGACTAAATTACTCAAAGACCTTCAGTCAAAGAAATCATAGTAAACATTAATGAAGATATTGTTGGTAGTACTATTGATTATCTTTCTATGAGTAAGACTGTTGGTTTCTGATTGTATTACTTATTTTTCAAATCACATATTGTCATCAATGCCAAATGGGAGATTGTTGGCATACTGGAAAAGTTGGATGATGGTTGTGTTTACATTGATGTATATAGAGAAGAAGGATTGATTAGAGGAAGCAATCAGAAGAATTATTTTCTTGATGCTAAATTCATTATTGCAAGTTAGCTAGTGGAGAAGGATGTTCGAAGGTCCGGTGAGAAGAGGTTTACTATGTTCACTATGTTCACCCAAAGTTACAAAATGATTCATAATTATTTGTATAGGTAATCAAGTTGCAGAAGGTGACTAGCAAACAGGGTGAGACTGTGCCAACAAGAAGACAGAAAGAGGTTCAGTGTGCTCAACAAAGTGAGAATTCCATGGAGAGAATTTAGGATTGTGTTGTAGACATACTCAAGTATCTTCAACTAAGAGGGTTTGTACTTAATAGGTCCGCAAGGCATAATATTATGATCTTAGAGACTTTTTGGAAGTGTTCTTCAAGTGTGATGGAAAAGGGCTAGAAAATCCAATGGCTATTATGGATTTAAATTATTGAGTGTTTTTTATTATGTTATAGGATGTTCATGAAGTATGTCCTTGAAGAGTTGGCAATACACATGGATCTAAAGGATCAGATTTGTGGATTTTTTGGTCAATGGTAATATTTGTATTATTGTTCATGTTCTTGGTTGACATAGTTGGTAATGTTAGATGATGTTGGAATTGGATACTACTGATGCAGTTGGCATTCATGTTTTCACTGATGTCAACATATGTTTATGTGGAGGAAGAACGGACTAGTTATTGTTGTTGTATAATGACTGACAGAAATGTACAAATACTATACGGATGAATCAAAATGAGAAAAAAATGGGGATATGTAGAAGGATGTATGATGATCTTATTTATAAGTTCACTTGGCTTAATATTGCATATTGGATGAGTTACATATGTTTTGGTGAAGACTGGTTTCTAGACTGTGACAATGATGATTGGCAGAGCAAGTCTCTTTGTTTTGAGTATATCTTATAGGCGATGATGATTCAGGTTATGCGAGCTTAAGGGATGACAAATGACATGTTTAGGAATGTTTGTGATGGGTTGCAAGTCGTATAATTGTTGATGACATCAGCTATGGTGTGTATTATGGAGGAGACCTATTTAGGGCCAACTTCAGAGATGTAGTCTGTATTGTGGATTGTGAGTGTGGATTGAGGATCTTAGATTATATCTGATGTATTGTAATTGATGTATACTTTTTTTAGATAATATGTGTATCTTAGCAAGGGTTTAAATAATTATTTTTATATTGGGGAAGCTTAATTGGCCAACCTAATCATTTATTGTAATAGGGTATATATGGGAGATCTTTTCTTATGAAAAGTGTGAAAAGAGAGTTAGAGAAGTGTGGAAGCTGTGAGCTTAATTATCTGCTAGATGTAGAGTAGAGGATATGTTTATTGTACTTCATTAGAACTGACCAAGCAAAGATAGTTGCTGTTAGACAGTTCATTGGATCGTATATTTTCTATATACACTTATGTTTCAGGTTGTAATTCCTTGAGGGTGGCATTAACCTTCTTTAGGAAGTGTGCCTGGGTAGTGAGCCCACCATTATTCTTGACTCCTAATAGGACATGTCCTTTAACAGGAACTGTGTATTGTAATGCTGTAATAAGATCCTAACATGGATAAATATTTTAACAGGGATACTATACTCTCAGTACATTATTTATGGGTGCTAATTCTCACTGGGGTTCACCTTTAATAAGGTTTCCTCGACAACAAAGGATTGTGTTATTGTCTTGGAATTTACTGTGTTATGATTTGGATGAAAGTTTTATTTATAAAAGATTAATGTTTAATATTCTGTCTCACAACTGATTCATCCCCCCTCTCAGTTGTGTTGGTGGACTGTTATTCCTAACAATTGTTATTAGAGCTACTAGTCCTTAGAGTGAAAGATTAACAACTTGACGTGATCTTGAAGATGACTTACTATAGAAAGGATAGTCCAAAGCTTGATCTTGAAAACTTTGATAGTTGGAAGAACACAATGATAACACATTCGCTATATTTGGGAATCGACTACTGGATGATTACTAAAAGAAAGGAACATATGAAAGCTGAAGATGAATTTGATAAAACTGTTGAAGATGAAAAGAAGTTATTTTCATGTAACATGGTCACAAGGGAAGCATTAATCAACACACTTTCTGAAGGTGAATTCAAAGAGGTAAAAGACTTAGATTCTACACATGAAATATGGACAAGATTGGAAGCACTATATGAAGGAGATAAGTTTACAAAGAAGGAAAAGTTAAAGAATTGGAAGGAAAAAATGGAAACATTGAAAATGAGAGATGATGAGAACATTAGAGGATACTCACAAAGAATTACTAAAGTTGTTATTGGCATCAGGAAGTCTGGAGACACTTATAATGATGAATAAGTGATTGCGAAGATTCTCAGATCCCTGACACATGTATACAGAACCAAATTACAAGTTATAGAAGAGATTATACCTTTGCCACCAAACTTCAATAGAGAGATGTTGATTAGGAAACTAACTACCTTTGAGGTCATAGAACTAGGAGATTGTCTACCTAAATTTGAGTCAGAATTAAAGGCAACTATGCATAGAAACAAAAAGACCTTATCAGTAATTGTGAGTACCACCAATAGTACTTGAGAGAAGTACTCGGAGACTATGCTGATGAATGGGAACATATATAGGAATAAGAAATAAATTTGGATGAAGTTGTGCCCCTGATCGCTAGAAGAGAAAAGAGAGATAAGGGTAAATTTTAAGGAAAGTTACCTTTGAAATGTTTTTCATGCAACTAGATAGGTCATTTTGCATCTCAATGTACTACAAGGGTTCCAAAGCATAAACCTAAGTTTTATAAATGTAAGTATTCATAAGACAAGGAATGTTATTATGCCAGTGAAGGTATTTTTGATGATGAAGTTATTGACTATGATGAGATTGGATTTATTTCTATTAAGGATGATGAGCCTATACATGAAGAAAGAGCCCTAGTATCTCATGTTGAAAATAAATTTGAATAGGTTATAGATAGTGGTTGTTCACATCATATGACTGGAGATAAAAATAAATTTGTTAGTCTGAAAAGATATGATGGCAGTGTTGTAATATTTGGTTACAATACTCCTAAGCTTATCATTGGAGTTGGATCTATTTCTCTGGATGGAAAAACTAATACTGATAATGTATTTCTTGTTGATGGACCTAAGCATAATTTATTGAGTGTTGGAAAACTAGTGGACAAGGGTTATCAATTGAAATTCATTAATGGAAATGTTCCATCAGAAGTAAAATAGAAAACTTGATCGCATCTGGTACAAAATCTAGAGTTAATGTATTTGAATTGAATACTGTTGATGAAAATTATTCAATTGTGTATTTTCATTGATGTATACACAAATGTAGTGATGTTACACAAATTTCTATACCTAAATTGAGCATAGTTAGTGTATGCCAAGCTCTCTCAGGCATTGAAGAAGACGAAAGTGATTTTCATCTCTAACCGAGTTTACTCGGGCATTATAGTAATGGTCGGGAATTGAAGGATTACATTGTTAACCGAGTTAGATATTTAGTGTTAGCCAACTAACAATAGTTTACACTTTATGTTTAATTGGTTATATGCATCCATCAAACTTAAGTTTTATTATTTATTTGGAAGGTTATTCAAGCTGACTTGACAAGGCTTATCATATTTGTACAAGGTCAAGTTTGGATTGAATGTGTGAGTTTGTGATATGAAGAGTGAAGGCGAAATCAGATGGGATTATGATTAAGGACAAAACATAGAGAAAGAGCTGCAATAGAATATTTGATCAGCGAGAATCTAGTTTAAAGCCAGAGTAGAGATCTGAATCAACAAAGACAGTTTCTTCTTAAAATAGGTCAATCCATTGTTACTCTCTAACAACTATAGCAGTGATCCAAATCTCTTTACAGAGTAGACTTAATAGTCTTTCATAAATCCTCTCACAAGGTGACATTTCTAAATTGAAGTGTTTGAAGACCTTTAATAAGGCCACGTCTTACAGGATGATTAAATCCTCTAACAGGGTCACACCTAATAGTGTGTTTTGTAACCTTTAACAGGGTTGGCTCCTAACATGGCTCACTTCAGAAGAGTGAAAAATAGTAACTAGTTGCAATTTGTGGTTTTCCCAAATTGGGTTTCTACGTTAAATCTTGGTGTCATCTGTGTACATGTTATTTTCTTTATGCTTGTAGACTTAATCACTAAAGGATAATCAGAGTTAATATCTTAAGTTTGCTTTTTTAATCGAGTAACAATAGAATATATTTGTTAACCAAGTAACAATGATTTAAGTTTGATTAAGACATCTAAGGGACTTGGATTTGTTTTTGTGGTTACTGATATACCCCTCCCCTCCCAGTTACTCAACTCATTTCCAACATTTGAGGCTTCTTGTTTTATTGTGAAGGTTGATGACAGTTGGTTATGGCATAGAATATTTTGTCATGTTAACCTTGATGATATTGTGAATGAAAGTATGACTAATGCAGTGAGAGATGTACCTAAGATTGTGAAACCATATAACACTATGTGTAGAGAGTGTGTTATGGGGAAGAAAAATAGAAGTAGTTTTAAAAGAAAATCTTACTCTGTTAAAGGGAAGTTGGATCTGGTACATACAGATCTGTGTGGTCCTACAAGAACAAGATCTTACTATGGTGAGAGGTATTTTATACTTTTTGTTGAAGACTTTTCTAGGAAGATGTGGGTTACATATTTGAGAGAGAAATATGAGGCATTTGACAAATTCAAGATATTTAAAGAAAAAGTTGAGAATGAATCATTCTTGAAGATAAAATTTTTGAGATTAGATAGAGGTGGTGAGTTTACTTCAGACTTGTTTAATACCTACCACAAAGAGCATGGAATATATAGACATACATCTTCTTCTAGGACACCACAACAGAATGGGTTGGCAGAGTGAAGGAACAGAACAATATTAGATGCTGCTAGAACTATATTGTTCGAAGGAAATGTATCACATATTCGTTGGAGAGAAGCTATTGGTACTGTTGTATACACCTTGAACAAAATTCAGATAAGAGAAGGTACAAGTAAGACTCCTTATAAATTATGGTTTAATCATACTCCTACTGTAAAATATTTCAAAATATTTGGAAGTAAATGTTATATCAAAAGAGACGATGCTATAGGGAAGTTTGATGCTAGAAGTGATGAAGGTATCTTCCTTGGTTATTCTACTAAAACAAAATTATATAACTGTTTCAATCTGATATTTAGGAAGTTGATTGAATGTGCTAATGTGATGATAGATGAAAGGTTTCAGATTCATGAGAGAATGTATGACTGTGGTCAGATTATAGAGATTAAGGAGGTCACTACTGATCCTGCAAAGCCTTTGGAGATTGATAATGAGATTGAAGATGAATCAAATGAGCTTACTGAAACTCCTAAGACTCTAAGGTATGTTTAGAAGAACCATCTTGAAGATCACATCATTGGTGATGAAAATAGAGGAATGATGACAAGATCAAAAGTAAGAGATGAAATTTTTTTGATTTCTCAAGTTGAACTGAAAACTACTGATGAAGCATGTAGAGATGAATCTTGGACTAAAGCTATGAAAGAAGAGTTAGAACAGATAAAGGGTATGTGCAAGATCATGAGGGGCCAAACTATGCCCTTAAGTGGCAGTGAAAAATCAGAAAATCAGGGTTAGTAAACTTGACGTGAAAATTTAAACTAGCTATCAACCTAATATCAAAAAGTTGTAAGAATAGAATCTATAGAAAATTGAATTTAGTTTCTAAACTACTAGGCCTTTTTTGAAAAAAAGTTAATATGATTGGTGAAAAATATAGATTTCAATGCAGCAGTACAAAAATTTTAGAAAAAAATAAGAAGTAGGTGTATGTCTGACCACCTTAATCATAATCAAATGATAATATTTTTTTATAAGATTTTATATATAAGTAGTAGACTCATGCCTAGATGTGACGCATATTTTTGTGTAATTTT
>MU224919.1:225980-245820 GCA_018584345.1 Thuja plicata
CTTACGGAGTCATTGGAACACTCGCGACCATGCTCGATCCAAGTGTCCCCAAGGTGCACTAAGCACGATTGGGCAGTGATATTCCAAGGCTTGTATCTTATACATCATGAAAGGTATCGACAAACTGTCATGGGATACAGGATCATGTTGCCGAGGTCTACAAAAACCTCGCTCAGTTTTGGGCAATTTAACTTCATTTCCGTTTGGCAAGGCAATCTCAGTCGATGCCAATACTTACAGTGAGGGTCAGTTGAAAGTAGCTCCGTAGTGTATATTTCAAACCATCCATCCTGACATCAAAGTGTCTGCTCCATTAGATCTGGTTGGTTAGGTAAATGCTAGTGACAACCCTATTCCACCCACGGAGTCACTGGAACACTCGCGACCATGCTCGACCCAAGTGTCCCCAAGGTGCATTAAGCACGATTGGGAAATTTTCCAAGGCTCATATCTTAGACCTCATGAGAGGTATCGATAAAATATCAGGGGTTACATGATTGTGTTTCTGAGGTCTACAAAAACCTCTCTTAGTTTTGGGCGATTCAACTTTGTTTGTGTTTCACAAGGAAATCTTAGTTGATGCCAAAACTTGCAATGAGGGTCAGTTGAAAGCAGCTCTGTAGTGTATATTTCAAACCATCCTTTGTGGCATCAAATCATCTAATCCATCAGCTTTGGTTTTCCACGTAAACTCTAGTGACAACCCTATTCCACCCACAGAGTCATTGGAACACTCGCGACCACGCTCGACCCAAGTGTCCCCAAGGTGCACTAAGCACAATTGGGTAGCGATATTCCAAGGTTTGTATCTCAGACCTCATGAGAGGTATTGAAAAACTATTATGGGATACATAATCGTGTTGTTGAGGTCTACAAAAATCTCTCTCAATTTTGGGTGATTCAACTTTGTTTGTGTTTTGGAAGGAAATCTCAGTTGATGCCAAAACTTGCAATGAGGGTCAGTTGAAAGTAGCTCCGTAGTGTATATTTCAAAATGTCCATCATGACATCAAATCATCTACTCCATCAGCTCTAGGTGGCCAAGTAAATGCTAGTGACAACACCATTCCACCTACAGAGTCATTGGAACACTCACGACCACACTTGAGCCAAGTGTCTCCAAGGTGCACTAAGCACGATTGGGCAGAGATTTTCCAAGTCTCGTATCTCGGACATCATGAGAGGTATCCACAAACTGTTAGGGGTTATAGGTTTATGTTTCTGAGGTCTAAAAAATTCTCTCTCAATTTTGGATGATTCGACTTCATTTGTGTTTTGCAAGGAAATCTCAGTCAATGCCAAAACTTGCAATGAGGGTCAGTTAAAAGTAGCTCCGTAGTGTTTATTTCAAACCGTCCATCCTGGCATCGAAGTGTCTACTTCATCAGCTCCGGTTGGCCAGGTAAAAACTAGTGACAACCCCATTCCACCCACAGAGTCACTGTAACACTCGCGACCATGCTCAACCCAAGTGTCCCCAAGGTGCACTAAGCATGATTAGGCAGAAATTTTCCAAGGCTTGTATCTTAGACCTCGTGAGAGGTATCAACAAACCGTCAAGGGCTATAGGATCATGATACATAGGTCTACAAAAACCTCTCTCAGTTTTGGGTGATTCAACTTTATTTGTGTTTGGCAAGGCAATCTCAGTCGATGCCAAAACTTGCAATGAGGGTCAATTGAAAGTAGCTCCGTAGTGTATATTTCAAACTGTCTGTCTTGGCATCAAATCATCTAATCCATTAGCTTTGATTAGATAGGTAAACACTAGTGAAAACCCCATTCCACCCACAGAGTCACTGGAACACTCACAACCATGCTTGACCCAAGTGTCCCCAAGGTGCACTAAGCACGATTGGGCAGTGATTTTCCAAGGCTCATATCTCAGACCTCATGAGAGGTATCAATAAACCATCAGGGGATAAAGGATTTTGTTGTCAAGGTCTACAAAAACCTCTTTTAGTTTTGGGCGATTTGACTTCATTTGCGTTTTGCAATAAAATCTCAGTCGATACCAAAACTTGCAATGAGGGTCAGTTGAAAGTAGCTCCGTTGTGTATATTTCAAATCATCCATCCTAGAATCAAATCTTCTACTCCATCAACTCCGGTTGGCCAGGTAAACTCTAGTGACAACTCCATTCCACCCACAGAGTCACTGGAACACTCGCGACCACGCTCGACCCAAGTGTCCCCAAGGTGCACTAAGCACGATTAGGCAGCAATTTTCCAAGGCTTATATCTCAAACCTCGTGTGAGGTATCAAAAATCCATTATGGGATACAAGATTGTGTTGCCAAGTTATACAAAAACCTCTCTCAGTTTTGGGTGATTCGACTTCATTTATGTTTCGCAAGGAAACTCAGTCGATGCCAAAACTTGCAATGAGGGTCAATTGAAAATAGCTCCGTAGTGTATATTTCAAACCATCCTTCCTGATATTGAATCATCTACTCCATTAGCTCTGGTTGGCTAGGTAAATACTAGTGACAAACCCATTCCACCCACAGAGTCACTGGAACACTCATGAACACGCTCGACCCAAGTGTCTCTAAGGTGCACTAAGCATGATTGGGCAGCGATATTCCAAGGCTTGTATCTCAGACCTCATGAGAGGTATCAATAAACTGCCATGGGCTAAAGGATTATATTTTTGAGGTCTACAAAAACCTCTCTCAATTTTGGGTGATTTGACTTCGTTTGTGTTTTGCAAGGAAATCTCAGTTGATGCCAAAACTTACAATGAGGGTCAGTTGAAAGTAGCTCCGTAGTGTATATTTCAAACCGCCTATCCTGGCATCAAATCATCTACTCCACTAGCTTTGGTTGGCTAGGTAAACACTAGTGACAAATCCATTCCACCCATGGAGTCACTGGAACACTCGTGACCACGCTTGAGCCAAGTGTCCCTAAGGTGCATTAAACACAATTGGGCAGCAATTTTCCAAGGCTCGTATCTCAGACCTCGTGAGAGGTATCCACAAACCATTAGGGGTTATGAGTTTGTGTTTCTGAGGTCTACAACAACCTCTCCCAATTTTGGGCTTTTTGACTCCGTTTCCATTTGGAAAGGCAAACTCAGTCGATGCCATAACTTGCAATGAGGGTCAGTTAAATTACTATTGAAGGAAGGATTTGGGTATTGTTACAAAACAAAGAAGAATTTGAGTAATCTCGGTAATTTATTGTATTTATTATAAAAAATTCAAACAAATTGACATATAACTTCAACAAGATATAATTTAAATCATAATGATAATCAAATATAACTTTAAAACATAACAATCATAATCATAGTCAAGATATAACTTCACCATTCAATTACATATACATGAATAATAAATGTGTATATAAAACATGACACAAATATAACATAAAAATGAAAATGTTCTATATATAGAAAGTATCAAAAGTATCTCCATATACAAATATGGTACATGCCATTTCAAAATGTCTATCAAATCAATGTTTCAAGGTGTACAATGTGGCATATATGCCATCTCAAAATGTGCCAAGTGGCATCTCTAAATGAACACAACTAAAACTACATCCTATGCCATAGGGGGATCATCAAAATGTTGCCTCCTTGAAGAAGTATTTGGCTTTGATTGATCCTACATAAAAAATGAGTTCAATCCCAAGTTAGATTGCTTAGTTTATATGATTTGTACATATATTTAATTCATAATTCAAACATGAATTTAATTATAAATTATAATTTAATACAAATATATGTACCTGGCCTCTTGGTCGCCTACCACAATCAAGTGTCCTAACATAAGTCTTTGGTAGCGAATGGACAGTACCACCAATACCAACGCCGACCTATAAATATATATTTGCAATAATGAGATTAGTAGAGTGGTGTAGGGGCCCAGGGTGTAACATAGAGTAATAAATTTACAAACTAGGATGATAGCATAATAAAATTACAAATTTATTGAACTAAAATTAAAACTTACATCCACCGACCCCTCCTCTGGAATAGTGGGCTGGGTCAACAAAGATAGGAATGATTCTCGTGGGGCCTCTCTTGCACTAGGAGTAACCTATGAGAGTAAAAAAGACAGTCAATTATATATAAATGTACTTCATCATAACAACCCTAGTTACAAAACATAAATAAAAATATGTACAAATCTATGTACAATCGGGCTATCACCCCAAATCGAGATGCCTGTGATCCCAGGCTCCTGAACCTATGTCGAGACATCGTCATGAGCCACACCCTATACAATAAAGTGCATGTAAAATATTTATTACTACTCACAAGTAAAAGACATATTCATGCATAATTAATCTTAAATAATTAATTACCTTTCCTTTGTCAACGCATGAGGAAGGAACCCCCTTGTGCCCCCACTGACATCAGCTAAGAGTTGAAAGAGTACAATAAGATGATAATATATTAGTAAATGTATGAATTTTATTGCTCTAATTGATAGAGATTTCAGCATGCACACAAAATGATATAAAAAAAACTAATGGGTACATAATTTATAATATACCATATAGGTGTCAAGGCCAAATGAAATGGTCGAAAGTGTGGAGTCATCCACCTGCCTCAACTCCTCCTCTGTCATCGAGTGAACATAAAAAGAAAAAATATATATACATAAGTGCATGTAGTCATTAAAACTAATCTAAATAAATAAATTATTTTTAAATTAAATAAGTCATGTGACAAATTTATTTATAATGTTTACTCTTACCGTATCAACAGGACTCCATGGCTCTGCATACCCCTCCTCAGCACTCTCATGAGATGCATATGCTCCATGAGGTGTTGTAGCCTCTGTAGCTGCGTCTCCTATGTCCTCCTCATCAATAACATACTGATATGTATCAGCATCAGTAAGTGGTTCGAGGAACAAATTCTTGCACATAATGCAAGTATGGGGCACACATACATGTGAACTGCTGCTAGATGTCGATGCTCTAGCATCATCGACACCAGGAGACAACAATGACCTGGTCTGTGTGATCAACTGATCACGCAGCATGTGAATGGCCCTAATACTCTATGAGGTAGTCTCTGTAATGATATCAGGATGCTGCACTGGAGGAGGGGGTGCGACATCAGTGGGGGGGACAAAGGTAGTGGCTTTTTTGCGCTGGAAAAATGGCCTAGTCTGAGGAGCTCCTCCGCCTACACCCATGTTGGGCCTCATGCTCTAATAATTAACATTGTGACCAAGCACAAAATTAGCATACAATTTTTTTATGAAATAGAAAAGGAGCTCCAAATTTCTATGGGGTGGTTTATCAAAAACCATCCACCAGCAATCCCAAAAGTGTGTGCGCATTGCTTCATTTGTGTACCATTTTATTGATAATTTTGGCTTTTTGGGGTCAACTTTTAATCTAGTTTTAAGATTAACAAAAAGGGAGGCTATATCTTCCTTAGTTATATTAAGGGTAGCAATACCATCATGGTCAAGCCCCTCATCAAATTGGGTGTGCATATCATCATGCCAATGAAGAGCAGCATTATGTTGCTATGTAAGGGTGTCAATGTTTTCAACAATGGTATTTAGGGTGGCAAGAATAGGAGCTAATGTAGGTATATTCTTATACATGTTTTTGAAGTCTTGTATAGTGTTCAAATTCTCTTGTATCAAATTCTCTAAAGATTGAGGGTTTTGAAGTGGTTCTGGATTGTTTTGGGGATCATTATTTGGCAGGGGAGAGTTATTATCATCATTGTTGTCAGCCATGCCTGACTAAATAATATACAAATATAAATTTCAAATTGATTTCATATATTATTAAAAAAATCAATACAAAACTCCATTTTAACTAAAAAAAATACATTTAACATGAAAATGAAAGAAATTAATCCAGATATAGAAAGAATTTACTTATCGAATAAACTGTGGAGTCAAATTTGATGTTGGAGCAATCAGGTACCTGAAAAAATCATGTGTAGGATATTTCTAGCCATTTTCCAAACCCAAAACAATGAGAGAAATGAGGAAAGAGGCTCGCGGGTTTTGATTTATACCACAAGTTTTGGGTACCTGAAAATATCATGTACCCGAAAATATCATGTACCCGATTAGGCTTGTTCTTTGGTGTCAGGTTTTCCCAGGTGTACTGACACCTAGGCCTACTAAAAAGAAAACAAATGTTTTCATGCACTTTTGGACGAGTGAAAAGTGGATTTTTTCACATCGCCACTTTTTGGCCCCCCATGATCTTGCACATACCCTAAAGAAAAACAACACTTGTGAATTGGTTAAGGTATAAAAACAAGAATGTGATAGGAACTAAATGGGTTTTCAAAAAAAAAATGGATGAGGAAGGAACAATGGTAAGAAATAAGGCTAGAGTGGTTCCTAAAGGATACACACAACAAGAAGGCATAGACTTTGAAGAGACATTTTCTCATGTTTCTAGGTTGGAAGAAGTAAGATTATTTCTTTCTTATGCTGCACATAAAGACTTTAAGGTATATCAGATGGATGTGAAATCTACATTTTTGAATGGAGATTTGGAGGAAGAGGTATACATAGAGAAACCTGATGGATTTCCTTTGACAGAAGATGAAGCTGAAGAAAGCATTGTATGGACTAAAACAAGCACTGAGAGCATGGTATGCAAGACTAGATGGGTATCTACTTCATCTTGGTTTCAGAGAAGGTAATGCAGATAATAATTTATACTTAAGAAATAGTGAAGATTCAATTCTAATCATAGAAGATTTTGTTGATGATATTATTTTTGGATGTAATGATGAAATGAGTAAAAGGTTCTCTAAAGAGCTCTAAAGAGATGGAAAATAAAGTTTAAATGTCAATGATTGGTGAGATGAAATTTTTCCTTGGTTTGCAAATTAATCAGAACAAGAATGACATTTTTATATCTTAGACCAAGTATCTTAAGGAAATGTTGAAGAAATTTGGAATGGGAGATTGTAAACCTGTTGGGACACCTATGGTGACTGATTATAAACTTACTAATAATGATGAAACTTAGAGTGTTTTTCAGACAAAGTAAAGATCAATGATTGGAGGTCTACAATATCTAATTCACACTAGACCAGATATTTCCAATGCAGCTAGAATTGTGGAAAGATATCAAGCAGATCCCAAAGAGAGACACCTTGCTGTTGTGAAAATAATTGTTAGATACTTGAAAGGGACAATAGAGTATGGATTATGTGTGAAAAATATGATGACTTTATTTTACATGCTTATACTGATGCTGATTAAGTAGGTAGTGTGGATGATAGAAAGAGTACAAGTGGAGGAGCATTTTTCCTTGGAAAAAGGCTGGTTTCCTAGTTAATTAAGAAACAGGATTGTAAATCTCAGTCTACTGCTAATTTTGAGTATGTTTTTGTTGCTATAAATTGTACACAAGTTGTTTGGATGAAACAAATGCTGAAGGACATTGAAATAATTTTTGAAGAGTTAGTGGTTATCCATTGTGATAACACTAGCACAATGAATATGTTAAAGAATTCTACAATGCATTCAAAGACTAAACATTTTTCTATTAAATATCATTTCTTGAGAGACAAGGTAGCAAAGAAAGAGATCAGATTGGAGAATGTTAGCACAAAGGAATAAATAGCAGATATATTTACAAAACCTTTGCCAAAATATTCTTTTGAGTATCTCAGAAGCATGCTTGGGGTGAGAACCCCTCCCTGTGGTAATTAATTCATGTAGATATGCATTAGTCTAGTGGCTTTCGAAGCTATATCATTTTCTGGACTTGATGTATGGATCTACTCCCTCGGGGGAGTGATCGAAGGAACACTACATACCATATTTTGGGTGATTTTGCACTTGGTTGTTATAGACACGAAGATTTAAAAAAAGATACACCTTACAGAAGATTAATGAAGAGTTATGGAACCCTTTTCCATTGTTGACAAAGGGGGAGAGAGTCTATGTGAAAATTCCTACTATTTTAGGGAGAATTATGTTGAAGATATTGAGAAGATTTTACTGAGAGATAACACTTTTGGGTTGATGGAATTTCCCATATGTTGCCATCAATGCCAAAGGGGGAGATTGTTAGATGATGTTGGAATTGGCTACTATTGATGCTATTGGAATTCATGTTTTGTCACTGATGTCAACATATGTTTCTGTGGAGGAAGAATAGACTAGTTATTACTGTTGTATAATGATTGACAGAAGTGTACGGATACTGTACGGATGAATCAGAACGAGTGAAAATGTGGATATGTAAATGTAGACACTTAAACTTGGTCAAGTGTATTTCAATAATTCAGAAGGAAATTTTATCAAATCAAATGGACTAATCAAATGAAAAGGGACTAAATTACATCAAATCAGAGGATTAATTAATAAATATATCAATTAATTAAATATAAGCATGAAAGCAATAAATCACAACTATATAATTGATTTAATCAATTAATTTTATGGTTTAAATCAAAAATCAAAATCAACCTATTCCCTTACATGGCTAATTTAATTAATTAATTAATTGAATTAATTAAATCCTTATTTATTTCAACAAAGGGGACAAGAATTTGGATAACCAATGAGAATCAAGGATTGAAATCACATGGATCACTCCAAACTTTGCAATCTTGATCACTTATTTTAATCTTTAAAATCCTCACCACTTAATTTGTCTCTTTGTCACAACCCTTGAGACCACCATTTAAATGGTCTCCCCATTTGAAACCATTTCAAAGCCTTGAACTCAACCATGCTTTGATTATGATCAACTTAACTCTATCCCGTACCCTTGAAAAATCCTATAAATACTATGCATTTTGAGAACATTAAGGATCCTAGACATTCATGAGAAAATGCATCTACACTATAGATAATTTTATCAAGAGCATATCATTTGAGAGCATAATTGAGCATAATTTGAGCATAATTGAATGAATTCCATTGCAATTTGAGAGTTGAGAGTTAGATTTAGGCATCATTATACATCAATTCTCGTTCTAGGACTGTCACTAATGGAGATTAAGGCTGAGAGCTTCATTAGAATGCTTAGTTAGAGAGCCATGAAATGTTAAATGTTATTTTGTCAATTCTTTAGATTAAATTGTACTTTTGTTTCCATATAATTGATAGATTACACCTTAATTTCATGAAGGTATAGTTTATATATACACAAATGACACCCACCATGGGGATTTAGGCCTCTAATCTCCATTTTTAATTCATTTTTGCAAGTTTTGTATGTTTTCTTGTCAATTTTGTAAGTTGCAGGAAAAGCGACGCTTACCAGATAAATCTTCACGTGTACAACCAGTAAAGTCACGCCTACAACAGTTCTTTTACTACATACAAACAATGAAATCACGCCTTTGACTGCAAAGTCACGTGTACCAATAGTGAAACCATGCCTGCACTAATTCTTTTACCACATGCAATACTTTTTGTCTCGCATTTTCTAATGCCTTTACACGCCTTTACATGCTATCTTACGCCTATTAATTCTTAAGTCACACGTAATAGTTTGCCAAATAACGCTTGCAGTAGTTTAAAGTTGCACGTATACAACAGTAAAGTTATCTGTATAAGCTGTTAAATGATGCATACAACTCTGTATTTTTCAAGTTGAAGATTATTAAAATCAGAATACTAATACTCTATATTTCTTGATTTTGCAAATGAACAGACATCCAAAAGTGCAGAAACCAGAGAAAAAAATATGCAAGGAGAGTAAAGAGGTAAGAATCCTAAACAAACATGCAAAATAACTTCACAACTTGTCCATTTTAAATAATCTAGAAGAGGAAGAGAAATTGTATGAACAGTTTGTAAAAGTTGTCAAACCTTAAAAAAATAAGTTTCCTTCTTTGAATTAACAATAGAATTAATAGGATCTTTAATCAATTTTGCAAAATTTAGGAAAAATATTTGAATTGTTGTTATTTCAATTTCTTTAGGTTTCCCTCATAATGTTGGTTTTGTTGACTAACTTGTTGGAGGAGACAAAGAGGGAATGATTGCCACTAGGTGAGTTGAAAAATCAAGAAAAATCCTCAAAAATGCTCCTAGCCTTTGCTAGCTGTATCATCTTAAAATGGAAGCACTTCCATGTTAAGAATGTTTAGACCTCCTTAGGAGGGTTTTTAGGCCATCATCATGGTGTCCTCTCATTTCTTCCCCTTGTACATCTTCTGTGCCTCTTTAGGACCTTGATTGGGCCTCTCCGGACACTGTTTATCCCACCTGACACATTTTCCAAGGGTCTTGACTCCTTGGGTCAAGGTTGACCTTGACCTTGACCTAGGTTAGGGTCAACCTCAACCCTAACCTAGGTCATGGTCAACCTTGACCTTGACCCAGGTCCCCCTTTTCAATTGGAAATTTTATCAACTGCCGGGGGACATTCAAAAGTTCATTTTCCCACTTCCGGGTCAGTTGTTTTGCATTCCGAAGTGACAAATCTTGAAATTATATTTAATATAGGTCCACTTATAGGAGTATAGGTCTAATTGGAATTTAATTCTCGTATGTAGGCCTCGCTAGAAGATTGTTCCCTAGACTTGTATATAAGGAAGCTTTTCTCCTCTCATTTTCTCCGAAGTGAATCATAAGCACTACACAAGGACAAGTGGAAATAACAAGTGCTAAGGAAAAAATTATTACATGATTTAAAGCTTCCAAGTATTCAATCAAGGTTGTCAAGTCTTCTTCTTAAGCATTTCAAGTTCTCCATTGAAGATCAAGGATTCAAGCATTCAAGCTATTGAAGGGATTTGGTTCAAACATTCAAGATTCATCATTCAAACCCTAGATCTATCCATCATGGTGGTGTGATCTTCCTTCAAGATCCTTTGTGCATCGTCAAGAATCATTCATTATTCCTTCAAGGTGTATTCCAAGAATAAAATCATGGAGGTTTTGATTGACATTTGTGGTTTCTAATATTGAGTCCAAGCTTTCATATTAACACACTTGTTTACATTCAAAATACAATTGCATATCTATTTGAGTATCATAGCTTCATTATTAGATCTACTTTTACTACTTGCTAGCATTCTCTATTTCAATTATTTATTTCAAGGTTAGTTCCTAAATTGGGGTTTGACTAAGGAAAACCCCTCCCCCAACAAACAAAACCATTTTTCTTGCAGGTACAGGTACAGTACAGTGAATTTTAGATCAGATTTGGATACTCTTTTCGGCCAAATTTCAGGATCCGTGAACATATTTTCCATTGGATTAGTGCAGGTCGAGGTTGACATTTTGGGGTACAATTGTGCCCCCGCATTTGGGTCAAGCTCAAGCTGAATCAGAAAAGGAAAATATTTTTGGGTTTTCTTCGTCTCTGTGTTTCTATTCCAGATCCGGTTGTAGAATTTCCTGAAACTCAGTACAGACACCAGAAAACAACAACTTCTAGATCTACTACATTTCAAGGTAAATGTTCCATTTCAATTAAGGTTTTTCATATCTATTGATTTACTTTATAATTAATAAATTAGATCTTCCTTCCTTATCTATACCTAGTTGATTCCTTTTTGCATTGATCATCTCCTTTTGATTAATCAATTGGGATCTCCTTGTCTTGGATTAGGAGGCCACACATTTCCATATCACACTCCCACACATGTAAACACACACACACACACATTTATATTTATATCTTACATTTTGGTGAACTCGCGATAGACAACTCTTTCTTTTTGATGTTAGATGCTTTGCCTCTTTTCCTTAAAGACTAGCTTTTGCATACATATTAGATTAGTTTTATTTTATGCTCTTGCATTTTAAAATACAAAAAATCCATATAATCATAAAAATACAAAAAAATTTCTTGCATTTCATTCACTATGAAGATCTTTAAGATGCTTTGGTGTATGGTTATTTTTCTCATTATTCTTCTCTTAGCATCTCTCTATAGTACTTATGATGTTTATGAGAGTATCATCCATTTCATTATGTTTGTTACTCTTCATGTTTCACTTGCTTATGCTATTTTGAGATTAACTAATACTAGTCTTCCTACTTTCAAAATTTTCATTAAGAATTTGTGTAATGGACTTATTTCTCTTTTGGATTATGTGAAGAATTTGGTAGATGAGACCCCATTTCCTAATCTTCCTAATCCTAATCCTATCCTTCCTAATCCAATTCCTAATATTCCCACTCTTATTTTTCCATCTTCTATCCCTAGTTCTTCCCACACTTATGTTGGGGCTCAAACTATGGTTTATGATGCAGCTATGCAAGAATTCTTTGATTTACCTTCCCCTTCTTATCCGACCCATGATGATATTAAAGGGAAGAGAAAAGAAACTTATTCTAAACCTATCATTCTTCCTTACAAAACATTTTCTCATGATCACTGTAAACAATCACCTCCTGCAGAAGCTTTACAATATATGTACACTACAGGATACAATATGGTGGCTAAACAAGGATATAAGGGTTTAGGGCTTGGTGTTAATGAACATGGTATTAAATATCTGGTTCATCTATCTCCTAAACAGGATAGGCATGGTCTAGGATTTCCACTATCTTAAATTAAGGTGGTTGATATTGATCATCGCCCTCCTGTTCATATTCTCCTTCCAACACCTTCCTTAGAATACCATGACACCCCTCAAGATGTGGCTAAGGACGTGTATGTTCAGTTAATGAATTATAAGAAATAAATCTTTAGACCTATTCCAAAAGATGATCTCTCTAAGTACAAATGTCCTTTCCATTACAGTAATACACATTTACTTGCTGATTGTGTACATTTCAATATGTATGTTTGAGAAAGAGATTCTTTAGGAATTATATCTCACTCTCATGCGGTATTATAATTTCTTCATAATTTCCATACGGGAAATAACCCTCGTTCTTCTATAATATAGATCTTTTTTCCTTCTTGTCTCTTCACTGGGGGGAAAGAGATACTTCTTCCATTTTTGTAGGATCCATTATGCTCTTAGCATGTATCTTGTTTTGAGTTTAATTGGTTATTCTTTCTATATTCTATCTCTATGGTTTTGTATTATGATATGATACATTCATTCCTTTGCTCATAATAATCCACAACTCTCTTCTAGTATTCATGATATATTTTCTAAGACATTTGTTTCACAAAGATATCTCTTTGTACAACATATATTGATCTGATTGGGATATCCCTTACTTTCATCCCTGGTTTTCCTTCTTTCTCTTTGTGTAAGGATCTACTTTCCTTATCTTATTGGCATTTGTTTATTCTACAATATTATTTCCTTATAAAGACTTATGTTTTGGCTATGGATACCCTCTTATATGAGAGGTGATTTTCCTAGGTCATCACCTCTTATTTATTTTTCAAATTATGTTCTTTATAAATTCTTGCCCTTGCTTTAGGTTAGAGTTTGTTTCCTTCATTCCAAGATTCCTCTTCCTCTTGATCACAAGGGGATTGATGATTGAATATTTTATCCCTCTTTAATTTTCTTTGAAAGATGAAATTTTATCTTAAGAACTCTCCAGTGGGGGTCTTATTGATAAGATCTCTTCCTCTTTGAGGATCCTTTTTCCATAAGTGACATAGCCTTTTCACAATTATCTATGCTCTTAGATGTAAGGGTCAATACTCTTCGCTAAGAATATAGTGTACATTGTTGCTAACATGATATATAATTACATTGTGAAGTAGGTATCCTCCTCTCTCTTCCTTATCATGTTTATTAGGTAGCAATGATAAAGAGGGGGGCATATATAGGGTCTCCCTTATACTATAGTTTACATTTTACAACATGCTAAATCCTTAGAAGGTAACGCACATAAGTTGCCAAATCCTGAAGAGACACACATTTTTACTTTTATTTTTGCTAAATCCTAAAGAGATACACATTTTAAAATTCAAATATGCTAAATCCTTGGAAGGTAATGCACATAAGTTGCTAAATCCTGAAGAGACACACATTTTATATTCTATAGTGATACAAAAATGTGGATCTATGGGTATTCCAAAATCCATCAAAAGACGCATTACAAATACAAAAGCACAATTTATGGGTGAACCTATTGGGCTCTCCCTCCTTTGTGATTCATGGTGATGTGGGCATCTTACTGGGCGAGGTAATCACTCTCTCTTTTCTCTCTTTCGCTTTCATGCTAATAGGATTAGATCATGAAGCTATATTATTTATAGTGTTGCTCTTGTACTTATTATATAATCATTTATGCTTTTATGATAGATTTCCAAATGTGATATTAGTATAGGAAGCATTTCTTAGTAAGGTTTCCTTTGCTAGTTGATTTGGGTTTGTTTTTGTACTAACCCTTCTCTTTTTGTGTCTTTTGGCTTTATCTTTGCTTCCTCTTTATTTTCATACCCTTTTGCATGTATGTTGAGTTAGAGTCCTTGGATTGGGGGCTCATGTCCTTGACTAAGTGATGTTCTACCTCGTTGCAATCCACCAGAGCCTTTCTTCTAACTTTATCGTGAGTATGTTCGAATTCCATACTACCGCTAAAGTGGAGGCTTAATGTATCATCTTAAAATGGAAGAACTTCCATGTTAAGAATTTTTATCCCTCATTAGGGGTATTTTAGGCCATACTCATGTTTTCTTCTTATTTCTTCCCATTCTGCATCTTCCGTGCCTTTTTAGGACCCTGATTGGGCCTCTTCGGACACTGTTTATCCCACATGGCACATTTTCCAGGGGTCCTAACTCCCTGGGTCAAGTTCAATCTTGAAATTGACCTAGGTTAGGGTCAACCTCAACCCTAACCTAGGTTAGGGTCAACCTCGACCCAGGTCCCCCTTTTCAATTGGAAATTTTGTTGGCTGTCGGGGGACATTCAAAAGTTAATTTTCCCGCTTCTGGGTTGATTGTTTTGGGTTTCAAAGTGACGAATCTTGAAATTATATTTAATATAGGTCCACTTATAGGGCTATAGGTCTAATTAGAATTTAATTCTCCTATGTAGGCCTCTCTATAATATTGTGCCCTAGACTTTTATATAAAGAAGCTTTTCGCCTCTCATTTTCTCTGAGGTGAATCATAAGCACTGTTAGAATGAATTCATAATAACTGAGAGGGGGGGGGGGTGAATTAGTTATCCTTAGGTCTATATGTACCAATTGAAACTTTATAGCACTTTAAACAACTTATATCTACTCGTTAGCAATAGCATAAATCAACAACATACATATGCAGTTTACTATTCAAATGTAATCAGCTTGCAGAAACTTAATAGTAAAACACAACATAAATATTCACACAAGTTGACACCATGATTTAACTTGGAAACCCAATTTCAGAAAAACCACCAATAACATGCTATCAAGTTTTCACTCTTCTGAAGTGAGCTCTGTTAGGAGCCAACCCTATTAAAGGTTAGAAAACACATTGCTAAATGCGACCTAGTTAAAGGATTTAATTACCTTGTCGGGAGTGTCCTTGTTAGAGGACTTACAACATTCAACCTAAATGTCACCTTGCTCAAAGGATTTATACAATGACTATTAGGTCAAACTGGTTAAAGGATTTTAACTGATACAATGGGTAGAAAGTAATCAGCAGGTGTGATCTGATACATACAACTTACTTTGCAAATCTAGATCCAATTCAGCTCTAATGATAATTCACTAATTGGCCTCCATTCTCTTTTCAATCTTTAGATCTACTTGGAAATATGTCAAGCAATCACTCTCGCAACTCTCTACTTCTTTGCTTAGCCTTCTCTGCTAGATCATGCCAATCAGCCAATTAACCATGTAATCCACTTGCATACACTTCTCTGAATAACCCCTTGAGGTTATCTTATACCTCTTCATCTAGGTAAAATAAATCTTTGCCACTTAATCAAGATCATATATCTTAGGTTGGGTCAGATCCAATGGATCTTTCCATCTTTATATTTTAATTTACTTCTCCAAAGCAATCACTAATTAAATCTTTGATCCATGCATTAATTACGGTTACCCGTGCATTTAAATAGTGTGGACCAATCGTGATTATCCTTAATTAACTTTACATATCCCAATAAAATAAACTATCGGCTAGAGATCTCAAATCTCAACAATTACTAAAATAATGACACTCGGCCAAAACTATGTTCTTTCGCTTGGTCATCATTGGTTTCCTCGGCAATTTAATGGTGCTCGGTCATCACAAACTTCGCTCGGCATAAACTGTTCTCAGTAAATTATCATCAAAAGATAAACAACACATTACTTTTCCAATGTTCCAACTGATCAAGTACCCTTGTAATTTCTCATAACTCAACCACTTCACTTGGTCTTCTTGTTATTCTTGCCTTCAAATCTTCTTCATCAATCAATAGATATGGTACTCAAATAGATAGCAATAGTCTCACCAGTTAAGGTTTGACATCAATGACAAAACAACAATTGTTTCCATTGTATCTTTCCAACAAAGAACTACACAAGGACAAGTGGAAATAACAAGCACTAAGGACTAAATTCTTACATGCTTTCAAGATTCCAAGTGTTCAATCAAGGTTGTCAAGGCTTATTCTTAAGCATTTCAAGTTCTCCATTTAAGATCAAGGATTCAAGAATTCAAGCCATTGAATGGATTTGGTTCAAATATTCAAGATTCATCATTCAAACCCTATATCTATCCATCATGGTGGTGTGATCTTCCTTCAAGATCCTTTGTGCATCCTAAGGACTTACTCATTCTTCCTTCAAGGTGGATTCCAAGCATACAATCATGGAGGTTTTGATTGACATTTGTGGTTTCTAATATCGAGTCCAAGCTTTCATATTAACACACTTGTTTACATTCGAAATACAATTGCATATCTATTTTAGTATCATAACTTCATTGTTAGATCTACTTATACTCTACTTGCTAGCATTCTCTATTTCAATTATTGATTTCAAGGTTAATTACTAAATCAGGGTTTGACTAAGGCAAAGCCCTCCACCAACAAACAAAACCATTTTTCTTGTAGGTACAAGTACAAGACAACAAATTTTAGATCAGATTTGGATACCCTTTTCGGCCAACTTTCGGGACTTGCGACATATTTTTCATCATAGTAGTGCAGGTCGAGGTTGACATTTTTGGGTACAATTGCACCCCTACATTTGGGTCAAGGTCGACCTGACTCAGAAAAGGAAAATATTTCTAGGTTTTCTCCATCTCTGTGTTACTGTTCCAGATTCGGTTGTAGAATTTCCTGAAACTCAGTACATACACTAGAAAATAGCAATTTCTAGATATGCTACATTCCAAGGTAAATATTCCATTTCAAGTAAGGTTTTTCAGATCTATTGATTTAATTTATAATTAAGAAATTAGATCTTCCTTCCTTATCTATAGCTATTTGATTCCTTTTTGCATTGATCATCTCCTTTTGATTAATCAATTGGGATCTCCTTATCTTGAATTAGGAGGCCACACATTTCCATATCACCCCCCCCCCCCCCCCCCCCCCCCCCCCCAACACACACACATACATATCTTACACTAGCTACATGGAAAATGTATTTTTATAAACAAGCTTGCACTTGCTTAAATTGTGGCAATTTCGACTTCCAAAATCTAGTAATTAAAAACCTATTATTTTTCACTCAAGGAAAACATTAGGTATATGATCTCAAATTTTCAAAGTTGATCAAAAAGCCAAAAGTGTTGGAATTGAGTGATAGAAAGAAAGATGGTAATTGAACAAAACATTTCATTTCTAAAAACCTCCTTATCAAGAGGTTCAAAATTATTAAATTGTGTTTGAACTGTTTATAATTAAGAAAAGTAGTAGGGATATACTCTTCACTCTTTGGGTGAATCAAATTCCCCAACTTGCTTGACTTAGTTCATTATTGCTATCCAAATGAACATGTTAGAGCTTTAGAGGGCCTCCTTCTCGAGAATAGCCTTACAAGGATGGTGAGAGGGAATGACCCAAGTGGGAGAAAATAACTTTAGCCATGATAAACATCCAAACCATTATAATATAAACACATTCATCCTCAAAAGGATCAAGTGAAAAATAAGTGCTAAGAATCTTCACCTCCTCTAGTAGTCCCTCAGGATTGCGCAAAATCATATTTTTATGCATGTGAGAGGCCCTTGTCATGAGGGTATAAGAGAATTTACATTTGTTTGAACAAATTTACACTTACAAACCATGTTAAAGTAGTAATCCTACCTTGTAAAGCCATTATTAAGAGAAAAAATTGACTTTATGTAGCTTTCTTGGAAGAACTTCTTGTTTTGACCCGTTATAACTGATGACATGTAACTGATTGAATGTTTGATAATGTTAAGTTGAAGATAACACAAGTCATTAAATCAGTTAATGGACTGTATTATTATTGATGTCAACTTGATATCATCTGTACGGTCATGTACATAATGCCAAAGACTTCAGAGAACCAAAGGAACCAAGGTTATGCTTTCAGAAATACATAAAAGTCATGTATTCACTAAGTGACAAACTCCACCGACGGAGTACACACCGATGGACAAAACAAAGATGAAGAGTCACAGTGATACTCGATGATCAGAAGAATAGTATTACCCGATGAAGCAAAACCACAGAGTGCCCGACGAGAAAAGTTAAAAGATTTCCCGACAAGTAAATTTCCAATGATGCCCGACGAATGGAGATCACGAAGCTAACTGGAGTCTCACCGATGGGTCAGTCAGTTGTCACCGATGACTAACTACAGTGGTGACCAATAGAACAGAGAGTTCAAAAAATGACAAAATATCTAGCAGGCAGAGCTAAATATAGACTTAACTGGTTTTGTACTTTGTTTTATTTGACCAGAGATAAGTGATTGATTTCAATCTGATTTGTATAGTTGGGAAGAAGATATCTACAAGAAAAATTAGGAGTTATTCTTTAAATCTAATTGGCTGGATTGTTTATAACGCCAAGAATCAAGAATGAAGAAACAATGAATATTATGTCTATATAAGAGACAAGCTTAATTCATTTTCAAAACGGATTAAGGGGAGTGAATAGAAAGAGGATGTTGAATAGAAACTGATGAAGAACAACTTCATGCAGTACTGATCAAACAAGCAGAAGGAGAGCTAAGGAATTCTACAGACACCAACAAATAGTGAGCATAACATCACACAGTAGAAAGTGTGGAGCACAAGGATTGAATTGATACATTGGTCAGAGAGGTAATGTACTTAAATAGATCTGAAAATCTACAATTCAAGTTGCAATATGAATAGGTCATAGTGTTTTAGTTTAACCATTGAAGCATCAAGTCTCTTAACTGAGTAGGACTTAACAGTCTTATATATATTGAGGTACATCTCAAGGAGTGCCAAAAAGGTTGATTCATGAAAGTAGAATTGGATTTGCCCGATACCTATTGACAGTCTAAGAAGGAGGTTGATTCAAGGATGGTAGCAATAGATGCCTGATACTAAGTGACAACCTCTATGTATAAAATCCTCTAAAAAGGTTGCACTTAACAGTGTGTTTGTAACCTTTAAAAGGGTTGGCTCCTAACATGGCTCACTTCAGAAGAGTGAAAATTTGGGGTACCGATCCCAGTGGTTTTTCCCTTAACATGGTTTTCATGTTAAAATCAATGTGTTATGTGTTTATGGTTTATCACTTTACTATTTTACATTTCACATATGCATTTCTGGATTGATTGGTATACTCTACTTATTTACTAAGTTTTAGTAAATAGTGTAATCACCTAAAAATGGTCTGATAAGCTCAAAAGCCCTAATCTACAGTTAAGTCCTCCAGGTCCTAATCAGGACTACCAATGTCAAGCTAATCACAATTATATAATTAAACTAGATCGATTTAAGTATATAATTCATCAAAAATCAATAATCCAAGATCACTCATCAAGAGGCATCTATTAAAAGCCATTAATTCTTCAATTAACCTTGAATGAATTAAATCAAATCAAAAAATTAAATACATGGCT
>MU224919.1:257958-275019 GCA_018584345.1 Thuja plicata
CCTAACAGGGCTCACTTCAGAAGAGTGAAAATTTGGGGTACCGGTCCTAGTGGTTTTTTCCCTTAACAGGGTTTCCACGTTAAAATTCATGTGTTATGTGTGTATGGTTTATTACTTTATTGTTTTAAATTTCACATATGCATTTATGGATTGATTGGTTTACTCTGCATATTTACTGAGCTTCGGTAAATAAGTTTTACTGCTTATCAGTAATCAAGTAGAATAAGGATAGACAAGGTAAACTGATAGATAGTTAATTATTTCAAGGCATACATCTTGTAGGGACTTAATAATCTGAGGTGTATTAATTGGTAGATTAAAGTTTAAAGGATAAATTTTTAAGGCCACTGATTCACCCCCCCTCTCAGTTATTACTAACAATTATAACTGACAATTATTACTAACAATTATTCAATCATGGAAGGATGATTAACTAATTTTACCTGGCAAAGTTACGCGTACAACCTTTCTTTTTACGCGTTTCAGAAGTTATGTTACGCTTAAACAACTCAAGTTGCATGTACCAAGTTTTAAGTTGTGTGTAGTCACTCTCCAAGTGACGTGTATAGCTCTAAAGTGCCACGTGTGAACAATCAAATGACACACATTGTATCCCAAAGTTGCACGTAAGAACTTTCTAGTAAACACGTAAGCGAGAGTAAAGTCTCATGTACCATCGAGCCAAGTCATGCGTATAGACTAAGACTGAGGAACTGGGGCATTTTCCAAATATTTAAAACAAGTTTAATTACATATTGGGATACCCATTTGGACATTCTACCTATTCATGACATTACATTGATTAGAATCCCTCATATTTGGAGAATTCAAAAAATCATTAAGGGATTGATAAAAAAGGGGATAAAAGCCAAGAAATTATTGATTTATGCTCATTCTAGCTTTCACCCGATCCCATTATATAAAGGCTACCCTGCAATCAGACGAAACCTATCTAAGGTAAGAGATTCCTTTTCCAAGTGATACCTCTACCTCTTCACAACAAATGATCGAACCAACAAAAGAGGTGGAACCAAATAGGATAGATTTTCCTTTTGGAAATATGGATCCCGACCTCATTAACCTTGCCAACAAGGACAACACTAACAATAATGGAAATGGTGAGGTTAATAAAAATGGGGCTAAAGGAATAGGAATTAACCCTAACAACCAAGGGGTAGACAATAATAATCAAGGTAACAATGACCCTAATGATGAAGAGGCTATCGAAGAAAAATTCAATGAAGTAGTACAAAACCCATTATTCATGAAACTCATGGAGAAATTATTGGAAAGAGACAAGGAAAAATACTTCGTAGAACTAGCAGAAGCGGGGACTAAAATCCATCATAATTATGATGTCAACAAGTTAAAACAAAAATAAGATGAGACCAACCCTATCGACATCATGATCAAGCAAGATAAGTTATTCCAAATGCAGTTGGACAACATAAAGAAAATGGGGGCTCCTAAACCCTTCTCTATCAAAGCATTTTTCCATTTCCATTTGATAAAACCCCAGTTATGGTTCCATTCCCTAGTAATGTCATTTTTCATAAGTATGATAAATATGAAGGAGCATCCAATCCCCAAGGTCACTTAAGGGAATTTTGTCCATTGAGCTTGGATTTAATGCATGATACAATTTATTTAATGAGGTTATTTCCAAGAAGCCTTGGAGGAATGGCAATGGAGTGGTTTTCCAAACTACCCTCCGGTATTCACACTTTTGAGGAATTGGCTTCCAAATTTGTGACACACTACTCTTATAATATTAAACATGAAGTCACAATGATCAATTTATGTAACACCAAACAATGTGAGGGAGAAGGATTCTTGCTTTTCCTACAAATATGGAGAGTGGTATTTTCTAGATACCCTCAAAGCGTGCCTGAAAAGGAAAAGATGGACATCTTCATCAATAGCTTGAATAACGAAATGAACTATCGGTTGAGGTTACAATGCTCGTGTTATTTTCAAGACTTAATTGAGAATGAAGTTTCTATGGAGGAAGTATTAGTAAAAATTAGAGAACTCAAACTCAACAAGGATAACAAGAATACTAATAACAATACTTCCAACAACAACAATAATAGGGCTCCTCCTAACAACAACCAGTTTTGGATAAAGAATAATAAAAATGGTGTGGCTAATGATGGAGTAGTAGAAGAAAACAAATTGAAGGCCACTCCATTTACTCTCATGAGAGGATCCAATCAAGATAATAATGTAAATAAAGCACCCAAAGTTCCCTTCAACAATAACAACAATAATAACTTTGGGAACAATCAAGAGGCTAACAAGCCTAAACCCTTCTTTGCTCCATCTCCTAGAAGGAAGTTCACACTTTTGGGTGAACCACTTGAAAATGTATTGAGAACCCTCATTGCGAATAAGATTATTGACTTACCTAGGGCTCAACCCTATGAACCACAAGTGAAACCCTCATGGTGGAGTGAGTCAAATCATTGTGAATATCATAAAAATTGAGGACATAAGACAAATGATTGCATGCGCTTGAAACATGTGGTACAAGACCTTATTGATAATGGTGTGATTAAAGTGGAAGGGCCTCAAAAAAATGAAGATCACATGACATTCAAAACCCCTTTTTTCAAGCATGAGAAAGGAGAATATTCAAATGCTAACAATGGAGGAAACAATGGAAATAACTCAAGAGGTAATAACTGTAGACACCTAAAAATGGTTCGAGCTTGCTGGTCTATGTGTTTTAACATTTTTAACATTACGATTGAAATGTTGTTTTGCGACCTAATTATTCCTCTATGTTGCGTATATGATCTTTATTATATGGCGACATTATGTCTTTCGTCGATGATTGAATATTACAAATCTGTTCAATTATTTGCTAACATTTCTATTCTCTCTTTATCAAATCGATCATTTTCCTAATCAATTCTGATCAACCCTAAACCTATCCTATTCAATCCTATTCAATCCTATTTGATCCTAAACTGATCCTATTTGATCCTAAACCATTCCAAACCTCCCTAAATCAATTCAAACCTAGTCTATTCTATACCTAATCACTTTCAAGATTGTTTGGACTCATTCCAACCATTCTGGGGCATTGTCCAAGATAATTGATACCTATTTAACACAATTTCAAATTGATCAAACCTATTTCAAATTCAATCAATCTTTTCATCATTTCAGGAGCATTTTCCAAGATCATCGATGCTTAGTATCCCCTTAATCAGCTATTTGATAACATTGTCAAAGATCATCGGTGTTATCACTATCAATCTATCAATATTAATTCAATAGTGTTGTTCATGTTTGTCAATACTTTTTTTGATTATCATTTCGGGAACATTGTCCAAGATCATCGATGTTTCCCCATTTAAATTTCAATCCTATGATGCCATCAAATTTCATTCGCACTTTTCACTCATTTCCAAACATCATTATGCGGGTGCATTGTAAAAGCTCATCGATGCCTCGTGATTTTCCTTAACTATTCCAGAACCCTTGGAATTGATCCTAATCCTTATCAATATCATCAAAATAATTTCAATTCAACATTAGCACCTTCAATTCAATCAATAATTCACTAATTTCCCCCTTGGGATGAATAACCCATAGTTTATCCCTACGTCCTAATTGAATAAATAAAGTAACTTTATTTATTCCCTTTTCCCTAAGTCTCAACAATTAATTAACTTTTATTAATTAATTGGCTAATTTCAATTTATGATATTTTCATAATTTCATAAATCTAATTATTGATTTTGTAAGGAATATTGAGAATATTGAGTTATTAATTGATTTAATAACTCCTAATCTTACCTAAATGTCATATCCCTTAATTGAGGATTCACATCCCTATTAAGGTGCATCATGAATATCTCCAATATCTCCTTATTTGATCTCCCCCATATCATGCTTCCTAACATCCTACCAACCAATATCTTCATTTATGCATTGATTTGGTGCAGTCACACCAAATTGAATCTCATTTTATATAAAATGGGATGCATTTCTCTCATTCAAGATTAGATCACTCTCTCCTAGTAATCTCACTTGCAAACTTGGCTTTTTGTATCTTTATGCAATTAGGTTATTGTCAAAGAGAAAACATTAAATCTGATTATGGAGAAGAAAGGAGTACATGGGAGTTACATTTGAAGGGAGTTCTTAGTGTTTTTATGCTTTATGTTTATGAACTCTTATTTTGAATGGCTTTCATGATAGATTAGATAGGTAGCATATTATTTAGGGTTTGTGGTCTCCTAGATATGCTCTAATGAATTTTTATGGTCTTACATTTGGTGAACCTAACATGAAACAAAATTAAATGATAAAATTTTTGTGTTTTTGTGTCTTTTTCAGGTTCTGGAAGAGAGCTACGGAGGTGGTTACTAAAGCTGCGTAGGTGGTCACTGTTCCTGCGTAGGTGGTAGCCTGTTTCTGTGTAGGTGGTTAAGTCCTGCGTAGTTGGGACCTAGAACTGCACACTTGGAGCCCAGATTTGTGTAGATGGATACTTAGCTATGTATTCGGTCATATGGAATCCTCATTTAGGGTTTAGGATCAGTTTTTAATGTTTAGGAAGCTTTTCTGCATCTTAGGCTTTTGCCTTTTATCTACTTAAAGGCTAAAATGGATCCTAAACTATTCAAATGAACACTAACCTTGGTTAATGAACCCTAATATGGTTAATGAACCTCACATTTTGATTTTCAAAGCCTAAAATGAACTTTCACATTTTGATTTGGGCTCTTAAAATGAAACTCATCTAGTTTAGGGTTTCATACAATTAAGCTTTTTTTCAAATTTCAATCAAACTTGCAATCTAGCCTACTAGGGGTTGAAATGGAATATTTCATGCAAGATAAAGTTCTTTAAGTTGATAAGGGACCTAAAATGAACATGTACATCTGATTTGGGTACCTAAAATGAAATTCAAACTAGTTTAGGATCAAATGCAGATTTTGTCCTTAAGGTGTTCCTAAAACATTTTGATGCACATGCAAGATAATTAGGGTTTCAAGTTCACTTCAATATTTTCAAATATACTTAAATGGCATAAATAAGGAACCCTAGTTGTGTTTCTAATGGTATTTCATGCTTAGATGTGGAAAAAACCTCTATTTTTGTAAGTTTTTACCCCTTTTTAGGCCTCTGATTAGTATCTACGCACTTGGTTGCAGGTTTTGTGTAGGTGGTAGCCTATTTCTGCATAGGTGGTACCCTACTTATATGTATGTGGTAGCTTTTTCCTACATAAGTGGTAAATTTGGTGTTTTTCAAGTAAATTTTTGGCTTTATGCATTCCTATACTTGTTTCTGCACTTAGGGTACTAGATTTTTGTGTTACTGATGATTTGTGTAGCATGTTGGTAATCATGGGATGAAGATTGAATCCTAAAAAACTACTAAAAGTTTCAATGTAGGACATTTGTATAAGACCTTGTGTTTTCTAAAACTTTCATGTGTATTTTTGGTAGTTAGCAAACACTTCAGCTTGGTGCTTTAAAATGAACCATTTTCATTCATGTTCTTGAAGTGTATTTTAGTTTGTAAATCCAAGGAAATGTATGTATGTATCCTCTCCCCTCACCTTCGTGGACCTTGGGTGTAAGAGAAATCCATGCAAGTCCTTTAGTGTGGCTACCTCACAAGTGCTTTAGTAGAGCCAGTGAGAGTGGATGCCCAACCGGTAATAGGCTAAAGCCAAGACCATCAAAAATGGGATACAAAGATGTCATTGTGATTAATCTCACATTGAACGAGTGTTGAATGCATTATACTAGGAAGAAGATCTCCCTCAGTACCCATGTGGTGCGTTAAAACCTACAGAATGTAACTTCTGTAGGATGGGAGGCCTCCATAATGGAGCTAATCTGCCACATGTATAACCACCCAAATGGATGCCCTTACTAAACACCATGTCATAGTAGCTAAAAACCTTCTATCTATAGGTTTAGAAGGTCAGAGACCAACTAAGACGCCCCACACTTTCACGGCTATTAGTTGAGAGAACAATCCCTTGGGAAGTGATGACCCTTGGGACTTGAGAAGTGAGTGCACTGTAAGGAGGAGCCTATGCCTCCAAGCTTCTAGGTTGTCTACTATTAGTAAGTGTGTCTGAACTTTGGTTCAAGTGGGGATTTAACAGATATTGTCCTTACTATCCTTAGGAAGTGGTGTGTTTTTTCATTTTTACAACATCCATTCTCAATGATGTGTCTTGTGTGGGTGTCTCAAACTTTAATAAAAATGACAACATCTTAAAAACACTCTCCTTAAAGAACACTTTTTTTCTAAATCAATCTTCAAGAATGATCAAATGGGCCAAAACACACCTTGTCTTTGAGTAAACATATGGAACCTTGAACTTTTCACTTGGAACCTCTTGGCATGCTTGATAGCCTTCATATTGCATATTCATGACCTAATCTTCTTGCATTTGCATTTTAAAAAATACCTTGCATTATAGACCTCATTGCAATCCTTGTTATAGCCCCTCTTGCACAGATCCTAATCATTATCCTATTGCATACATAGCTCATTTTATATCCTCTTTAAAAACTTTGCAAATGATTCCTAGAAAGCATCCAAATCATAGAACCTTTCTTTATGATGTTAAAAATAGGATCTTGACTTGGTCCCCCTTTTTTTTTTTTGCCAAATTTCAAACCCCCCTTATCAAATTGGTCCTATTCCACCTTTGTCATGATGGATTTTACCCAATCCCTTTTATCAAAATTGTCCCTTGTCCCTCAATCCCCCTTTTCAAGTCAAGATTTTTATTCAACCTCATAAGGTTATGCTCTTAGGTTTGTCTCCTTTCCAAAGATTTCTTGTCAAAGTCCAAAAAAACCAAAAACATAGTTGCATAAGCCTTAGATTGCATTTTTCATAAGCTCCTTGCATTTCAAAAATTGGATTTCCAAAAATCCAAAAAAATCTTGCATTTACATATAGTCATCATGTCAATCTTCACTAGGTTCCAAGCATCCAAAAGGCAACAAGAAACTTATCAACCCATGTTTCCATCACAAGGAAACTCACAATTAGATTTTTATCAAAGACAAGATATACCTTTGCAACAACAAGCTTTTGAGCCAAGACGAATGATATCAACACTACCAAACAATCTATTGCATCAAGTCCATGCAAACATGATCCAAAAGTTGCAAGCAAAGTTAGATAAAGAAAAGAAGCTCTTGGAAGAGAGGGCTAAAAAGATGATAAAAAGTAGAAAGGAGATGGCCAAAATCCTTGGATGTCCAAGTGAATCTTTTGGTTAAATTGACACACAATATATCATTGAGAAATCAAAGATACCAAAACTCATTTTACAACTCAATGAGGCAAACGAACAATTTAACAAAACCCAATTCAAGCATGTGCAAAAGCCAACTTTTTTCAACCAAGTTCCAGATCATGCTCAATTCAATCAAGTTTCAAATCAGTCTCCATGTGCTCAAATTTCAAATAAATCATTCAACCAAGTTTTAAATAAAACCTTTCAACCTGATTGTGGCATACTTCAAATGGGGCCACCACCAAATTACGAACCAATCTTCGTTCCAATACAACCAAGTGATCTTCAAACAATTTCACAACCTCTTGTTCCAATCATGCAGATAAGACAATCCATACCAAGACCACAAACAATAACATTGTTTGAGGAAAATTTTGTGTCCTCCAATTCACCACCAATGTCTTATCAAATAAAGAAAAATTTAAATGTGACATCTTTTGAACATCAACGAAGCATAATAAATAAGAAACCTTTTGTTGAACATGTTCAATCCAAAAATTCTTTCCAACATGTAAATAATGATGAGGTATCACAAACAAGACCCATTAAGTAGCACAAGTTCAAATCCCAAATTTTAAAGAATTTGTTTCAAAAATTGGATCAAACAAATAATTTACCCATGTCTAGCAATGGCTCATTCCAAAAAAATCACATGGATGACATACCTATTTCCCCTCAAGACATTAAAATTCAAGAAACATCCATGTTTCCTTCCACCCCTCATCCCCACAGTCCTCCCAAGAGAAATTTCCTCCTTCCCCATCAAGTGATTCTTCCAACAATGCAACCTTCCAATGGCCATCCATGAACAACATCCAAGATAGCCCCATGCATAGCCCAAGTTCCTTTGAACCAATTCCACCATGTCCTTCAATTTGAATCAAGCCTATTCACAAGATTTCTATCCAAATTCCATCTTCCTCATATCAAAATGTTGACCCCTTTCAAGAACCCCCCTTGCATGTCCAAAGTCCTATCCCATGTCTAGAGGATGATAAAAAGAATGAAAAAACATGTCTAAATCAAACCAAGATCAAGATCCCTTCAATGACCAATTCTATCCTATTGTTGGCCATGATACCATTTCCCTTGATCCTCATGATGCTCCCACTGTCTTTATCCCCCCTATCCAAAATGTTCCTTTTCCACCTCAAGAGAAAAATATCCTTCCAAGTCCCATTGACCTCCCACTTCCCAAGAAAGATCATGATATGCCTTCCATATCTTCCCAAGATCCCTTTCCAAGCCAAGATCAAGGTGTCCCTTCACCTTAGTTTTCTCCTCAAGAACACATCATCCCTTCAAATCCCCCACAAGATCATATCCTACCAAATGATCCTGTCACTGCTCATACTCCATCGGAGGATCCTATTATTCCTTGTGCTCCCCCTTGTGATTCAAGCATATCTATGCAAGTTGTTCATGAGCCCCTTACACTTCAAATGGTTTCCCCTATTTCTATTGAGTCTAGTCCACCTCATGGTCCTATAAGTCCTTCCATATCATTCATAGCTCATAATAATGGACTCGCATCTTGTAGCAAGTATTCTACTTGTCAAAGAAAGCAATATCAAGTCAAAGGGTTAGACCACCATTCAAAAGGTATATTAAAAACCTCTCATATCCAGGAAAATTCTAATGGTCATGGTCTTAATAAAGAATCTACATCTGAAGGCATTATTATCCCTTTAAAATCCAAACCTAAACATATACCTCCCCCTTCAACCCTTCCATCAATCCTAGGTCCATATATTCCTCCCTCCACTAGCTCACAACCCATTTACCCTTTCCCAAATACAAGTTAGAAAAGGCACACATCTTGGAGAACCTTCTATCCATCCAAAAAGCCTCCATACAATTCCTATCCATCCATGAATTCCATTCCCTTTTAAAGCAATTTGGATGCCAAGAATAAAATCCACAAGTCAAGAAATCCACATGCTATCAAGGATCAACATGTCTAGTATAATTGACATGTACAAAAAAAGAAAAATGTGATCCTAAAAGAAAATTACAAAAGGCCACAAAGGCCCATTGAGAAAAAAACAAAGTCAAAATCCATATGGGTTCCAAAATCCATTGTGAAAGCAATATATTCAAAGGACCCACAAAATAATGAAAAATTAAAAACCATGTGGATTCCCAAGAAGCTCCTTGAAGCGCAAAGTCCTAAATAAAATTCCACATTGGCATTCCAAGTTGCTATCTCTCCATCTAAATGTCTTCCATCTTCCAAATCCATTTTGGGTCCTTGTTTCCCCAAATCCATATCCATTCCTTCATTAATCCCTCAAACTCCACAATCTCTTTTTCCTCCTTCACTCTATAACCCCTCAAGGTGTGTGCCAATGTTGTTCTTGCACCCATATCCATCCAGTCAATATCCATCCTTCTCTCACTCCCTCCATCATCCAACACTTGTTTTCCAACCTTTCATCCAACCTATCCAATCCTTTGCATAAAGCTTGTCCCATCCTTATCCAATCACCCACTTCATATCCCTTTGTCATTACCCTACCAACGTCTTTACACAATATATTTCAAAATCACATTTCAAAGAGTAAGGCGCTTGAGTCCTCTGTCCATGTCATTTCATGTGTCTAGTTTTCTTTTCCAAAAAGTCAAAAAAGTAAAAAAAGAAAAGAGAAAATATCAAAAAATGAAAAAGGAAAAAGGTGCCTTGATGAAAACCTGGCAAATAGGCATCTTGGCAACACAAAAATAGAGTCAAGAGAAATAAATTTTGTCCAATAGTGAAAACCTGGAAAACAGGCCCTTTGGGCAAGTACCATGATGAAAACCTAGAAAACAGATGTCATGTGTAATTATATGAACTTCTTGCAGTCTATACTTGGGGGAAGATTTCATTGGTGTTATCCTCCATTACTCTTGCCATTATCCTCCATTTTCCCCAACATGCCCTCCATTATTCCTACGTCCCTCATATCCCTTATCCTATCAACACCCATATATCATGTATCCCTTATTGATCTTGCTTATCCTATCATTTTCCTATTCACATCCTGTCATTATCCTATCCAGGTCCTAAAATTGTCCTATCCAACTCCCTATCTTGGTCTTGATGTAAAATAAGGACATTCAATGAAAAACATGTTTTCCAAGAAAAACTTCTTGACATGTCCATTTCTCGCATTCTATCCACTGCACTATTTTCCTTGTCCTATCATTTTCTCTACTAGTCCCTCTGCTTGGCACAAAAATTGTTATCCCATTTCTTGGATAGTCGCTGACACCTAACAGATCCCATGCAAGTGGCCCTTGGCCTTCGTCCATCTACCAGTCCATTCTCCTTTCAAAATGTCCCTACCTTGCTAGACACTGGGGGCAATTTAATTTAATTTTTTTCTAAAAATCAAATAATATCCTAAAAAATTGCTAAAAATCAAATACAATCCTAAAAAAAGACCCTAAAAATTCAAATATCTCAAAAATCCTAAAAATTGAAAAACCTCTTCAAAAATTTGCAATAAACTTGTACATACTTATCTTTCTTTTGCATAATGATCATCATATTTGTAGACCTCCGTGGCAGATGCATCACCCCGTTCTTAACAAAATCATGTTCTTACAAGCTCAATCTGAATCATTGTGAATCAACATTTAATCTGGTTGGACTTGTTCCATCTTTTGATCTTTGCTATCTATCTATCAATCAATCTGTCCAATTTATCAGTCAATTATCCAATGTGTCAATTTGCAATCCAAGCTATCACTCAATGAACATTTAAAGCTAGTAAAAAAATATCAGAATGGTTGTTGGCTCACATTGTTTCAGTGAGTGTTTTTTATTTTCTTTTTAGATCATGTTCCTATGGTACTCGATGATATTATTTGAACTTATGAGAGTAGCCAGGATGGTTCATGACCATTTTGTTTTCTTTTATTTTTCTGTCTGTTTGATGATCTCATGAAATTATGGGGCATGTCTGCTATATTCTTCAGGATGGAGAGGATCATCCTCTATTTCCATTTTTATTGTTTACGCAAAAGGATGACTTTCTCACTCTGGCTTTTTGTGCCATGATGCGCTGCATCTGATTTTTGCAATATCAAAATAAGCTCTTATGACATAATTGCACTTATGAAAGCCAAAAATATTTCTAACTAACATTTCTTCATCTAATTTCTGCTTTCTACCTAACATTTCTTCTGTCAATCCTAACAATCACTTTCTTGTCAAAAAATTTGTCCTCATATCAATTTCTACCCAATTTTACAAGGGGGAATCCTACCTCCATTCTATCTATCCACTGGGGCATGATCTTCTATTTTTCTTTGAGCCAACACTCATAATCACATTGTCTCAAAGAGGGGAAAAATGTAGACACCTAAAAATGGTTCATTGCCTATGCCTCCTTTTTAACATGTCTTCTATATTGTGTGTTTGATCTTTATCATTCACTAATATTGTGTCATTCTTCCATGTCATCAATTAATAACATTTCTACTCTCTTTATCAAATCGACCATTTTCCTAATCAATTCCAATCAACCTTAAACCAATCCTATTCGATCCTCAACCAATCCTAAACCATTCCAAACCTTCCTAAATCAATTCAAACCCATTCTATTCTATTCATAATCACTTTCAGAATTGTTTGGACTCATTCCAACCATTCTGGGGCATTGTCCAAGATCATCGATGCCTAATTAACCCAATTTCCAAACTGATCAAAATCCTATTTCAATTCAATCAATCTTGTCATCATTCTAGGAGCATTGTCCAAGATCATCAATGCTTCATATCCCTTCAATCAGATATTTGATAACATTGTCAAAGTTCATCGATGTTATCATTATCCATCTATCAATATCAATTCAATAGTGTTGTCCATGTTCGTCAATGCTATTTCTGATCATTATTATTTTGGGAACATTGTCTAAGTTCATCGATGTTTCCCCATTTCAATTTCAATCCTATGAGACCATCAAAGTTCATTGGCATTTATCAATCATTTGCAAACATCATTACACAGGCGCATTGTCAAATCTCATTGATGCCTCATGATTTTCCTAAACTATTCCGGAAGCCTCAGAATTGATCCTAATCCTTATCAGTATCATCAAAATCATTTCAATTCAACATTAACACCTTCAATTTGATCAATAATTCACTAATTCCCCCTTGGGATGAATACCCATAGTTTATCCCTATGTCCTAATTGAATAAATAAAGTAACTTTATTTATTCCCTTTTCCCTAAGTCTCAACAATTAATTAATTTTTATTAATTATTTGGCTAATTTCAATTTATGAGATTTTCATAATTTCATAAATCTAATTATTGATTTTGTAAGGAATATTGAGAATATTGAGTTATTAATTGATTTAATGACTCCTAATCTTACCTAAATGTCATATCCCTTAATTGAGGATTCACATCCCTATTAAGGTGCTTCATGAATATCTCCAATATCTCCTTATTTTATCTCCCCCCATATCATGCTTCCTAACATCCTACCAACCAATATCTTCATTTATGCATTGATTTGGTGCAATCTCACCAAATTGACTCTCATTTTCTATAAAATGGGATACATTTCAAGGTTAGATCACTCTCTCCTAGTATTCTCACTTGTAAACTTGGCTTTTGAATCTTTGTGCAATAGTATTATTGTCAAAGAGCGACATCAAATCTGATTATGGAGAAGAAAGGAGGACATGGGAGCTGCATTTGAAGGGAGTTCTTAGTGTTTTTATGCTTTGTATTTGTGAACTCTTGTTTTGAATTTCTTTCATGATGGATTAGATAGGTTAGCATATTGATTAGGGTTTGTGATCTCCTAGATATGCTAATATGCCTTTTTCTGGTCTTTCCTTGGGGGGCACTTGCACAGGGGCCACTGGGATATACGTTGCATTTCCATCATGAGATAGATCTGCTCAAGGACCCTCCCTCAGCCAATAGGAAACCCATGGCCTCGTTGGTCAGGTACTAAAAGATATGCGATAACCCCACATATAACTGTAATCAATCTATCATGCTACCTAGCAACTGTCTCCCATCGAATCTCATAGTCCCGGATAGCCAAATCCTCATCGTTGCTATCAAACAGTCTGTGCAATGCTAACCTCCCTGTTGTAGGGTCATACTCTACTAATTCCCCATGAATGGGAATCTTGAGGATGCGCTATACATCTTCCAGTGTCATTGTCACCTCCCCAGTCGGCAAATAGAATGAGCCAGTCTCTGAGTGCCACCGCTAGGCTAATGCTATGATCAACCCCCGGTTTTCCCTAATCTTAGGCATGTACATAATGTAGTACAGTGAGGCTAGGATCTGTCTCTCATGACTGCTTAATCAATGTCATATGTCTAGACATGCTAGTCTACTCTCCCATGTCTGCGACACTGCCAGCTCCTCCTGTGATCACCATGCAACTTTGGTCAACTTTCTATACTTTTTGTTTCTTGTTTACCAACCAAGGATCTATTTTGACCTAATTTTGACCTAATTTGGACCTTTTCCTAGGGTCTAGGAACCCCCAGACCCCATTTGTAGACCTTTTTGATCACTTGCATAGGTTGACTTACCACCTGCGCAGATTGGCTTCCCCTTGCACTGGCTGTGCAGGCGGTCATCCCACCTGTGCTAGCTACACAGGTGGACATGTGACCTATGCAGGTGGCATGTGTGACCCCCCTACAGGCCTTGTTTGACCCCTAAAACCACTTAGAAATGCGTGAAAAGATAGAAACCACTGAGAGGCTCATAAGTATTCACCTTGGGTCCCACATCGGCCAGCCATCGGTAGCTACACACTCGTTTCCCGTGCTGATTCTCCACTGGCACTCGATCCATCTTCCTTGCTCCAAAGCTCAATTATTCCAAATGAGAGAGTGAAAATGAGCTCCAAAACCCTTTCCAAGCCCTTTTATAGCCTCTTGGATGCCTAGATGGATGTGCAACCCTTGTGTTTTGTATTGGTCGTGATGCTTTTGGCACTTTGAACCTCATATCTTTTGCGTTTGACCTCTAATTTTCAATCCGATCATTGAAGTGGATCTGTCTTGGCATTATCGACAAATCGACCTATCATTTGCAATTTTTGAATGATTTCTCGAGGGGATGCCTATGTATCCCGTTATCACTAGGGCATGTTTTAATGTTATTTTCTTCAGGATTCTTTGACACAACGCTCATAATCACATTGTATCAAAGAGGGGCAAAATGTAGACACCTAAAAATGGTTCGAGCCTACTGGTCTACGTGTTTTAACATTTTTAGCATTATGTTTGAAATGTTGTTTTGCAACCTAATTATTCCTCTATGTTGTGTATATGATCTTTATTATAAGGTGACATTGTGTCTTTCGTCGATGATTCACTACAACATTTAGGACCACTTTTTGACGTCTATGTGTCACTTTTCTGACAGTGTACCGTCGGCCTAGTGACAGAGACCAGTGTTGCAGTTTTGGTGTCAGAAACAATGATGATTATACCATCTATCGTTATTAAAATGGTACTAATTGTCACAATACGAGCCGAATATGATGGTTACCATACTGTCGTTACATATTTTAGCTATCGCTATTACGACATGTAGGCGTCACATTTTATCTGTCGCTATTACGACACGTAGGCATTGCATCTTAGCTGTCGCTATTACGACACTTAGACATTGCATCTTAGCTATCACTTTTTTCAGATGTGTGACTAATTTTCTATACATGCAACATTGAGCCATCGGCAATTTTTGATGGCTCGACGTTGCATGTATAGCAAATTTGTCACACGTCTAAAAAAAGTGACATCTAGGTGTCACAATATGAGCCGACTATAATGTTTATCATGTTGTCGTTACATTTTATTTGTCGCTATTACAACACCTAGGTGTTGTAATTATAGTGTCACAATTATGATAGATGTGCGACAAATTTTCTATACATGCGACGTCGAGCCGTCGGCAATTTTTGACGGTTTGACGTCGCATGTATTTTTTTAGTGTCACTTTAGAGTTTTTAAGAGTTTAGTGTCCCAGTGTCACTATTTTTAGTAATTGTGGTTTTACTTATTTTGGAAGCATGATTTCATGTGCTTTATTGGGATATTTTCATTAGCGGTTGGCCAAATAAATGTAAAACAATTGGTATTACAAAATTAGTTCATCCAAAAACTAGAAGACTGTGACTGTCTTATAAGTACAAGTAGGATTCGTGAAAATGCATCAAGTGCCTAAAATGAAATAATTAAATAAAATTTAGAAATAAGCATACCATTCATGGTTAGTGATTCAAATCTTCTTTTCCTCCCAGTTTCCAACCCCTAAGACATATCCAGAAAAGAATACAACATCTTTGTAAAATAATACATAACAATATAAGGGTATTTTCAAAAGTAACCCAAAAAAGAGAGAAAAAAATGAGATCAACATCCATACATTTTTGTACAAGAAATACAGAACAAATTTTCTTACATTTAGTGAATTTCCTTCCTCACTACCTTCACTTGAACCTCCACTACCACTATCCCTACTGAAACTGGCAGTTCAATTTAGATCACTAACATATAAGTTATAAACATAAGAAGGTAAGGAAATGAGATTTCCCTAGAATAGAAACTGATATATCTAAAGAACATCCTAGACCTTCCCATTGATTATTAAAGTTTAAGAAGTTTATCAAATTTAACAGCCTTGAATATCTACCTTTGTGAGAAGGCACTATTTGCAGTAACAGGTGCTGGTTTTCCACCCTCTCCTTTACTTGCAACTATTTTGAGCTTTCCCAAACTTCCTTTTACCCTCTTCATTGAATTTCGTCCTTTACCTCTCAAGGACTTTGGATCTACATCTGTGTTTTGTGCAACTGAAGTTTTTCCACGGAAAGTAGATATCAAATTTCCATTCAAAACATTTCTTAAAATATTAAAACATTAACAACTGAGTGCTAAAAATTCTTATGATCATTTTCCATATAATTACTGCTTACAATATTTCAGTAATTACCATTAAGACATCTGTAGGATTGCCATTTGATGGGATTCCATATTGAGTGAATGTGTGTGCACCCTAAAGTTGCAATCAAGATCACAATGTTAGAAAATTAGAATAGTAAAATAGGCCATATGTCCATAATAAAAATAGCCAAAAATACATGCTAAACTCTAGGTAACAAAAGGAAGTGACCATCTCCTTCATTAATGACTTACCTGAAAGGAAAAATCACATAGATAGATGCATACTTTCAAATTATAAGTATTAAATATTTGAAAATACAAGAATGACAAAACTCAAGGTATTAGAACTTACAGGAGGTAATGATGGATGGCCATAAATTCCTCTAGATGGATACATAGCAACATATGGAGGAGTTGTTCCATAAGGTGGCATTAAATTTCATTCATCAAAGCACTGAACACATCTGGATCACACCAATGCCGCCCATAAGAATAGAGGTGGAGAATGAAGAGAATGATCATAGGTGATATAGAAGCATCATGCATTATCACCTCAATAGAAGTAAAGGATAAAAAGACTTTGGATTATAAACATCCTTAGCCACCTCCATAGTGAGGTGTTCATGCAATGTATTCTTCTATTATGTGGACAAATACGAGACATTTGAGTGAGGGCAAACAAATTCTAGATGACTGGTAGTAAAATATCATAAGTGAATTACTTCATAATCCAAATTCTAGCTCCAAGAGCTATCAACAACTTACAAAACAACCTTGGTCAAGAGAGACATAGACAAATCCAAATCCACAAGAATACATGCATAGGTGGTTTGAGAGAACATTATAGT
>MU224919.1:326050-346849 GCA_018584345.1 Thuja plicata
CATATATGTATATGTATATGTATATATATACATATATGTATATGTATATGTATATGTATATATATACATATATGTATATGTATATGTATATATATGTATATATATATACATATATATACATATATGTATATGTATATATATATATGTATGTATACACACACACACACACACACACACACACACACACATATATACACACACACATATATATATAATTAATTTACATTTTTTTCCATAATTACAATATCTTGAACTCTTTTTCCTTATTAATATTCTAAATTAGACCTTTTCACATAATTATTAATGATTAAATCAGATTTGATTATAGGACCTTATTTAAAAAGGCTAGACTATTATATATGAGACCTTTCTTATGGAAGATTTGTGTTTGGAGTGTAAGATTAAAATTTAGATATGAAGTTCAACACCTTAGTCTTAATTACTAAGACCTCTTCCATAAAGGCTTTGTCTTCATTGAAGTCTAAGGCTAAAATTTAGAAATGTAAATTCAACATATTAGTCTTAAAATCTATAACAAAATTTAAAAGATTAAAAAATCATAACCTCTATTTTATTGAAATCTGTCTATCATTAAAGTTTAAGACTAAAATTTAGATGCATAGATTCAATACACTAATCTTAAAATCCAACAAACGAAAAAAGATTAAAAAATTGTAAAACCTCCCACATAGAAGATTTGTTTATCATTAAAATTTAAGAACAAAACTAGATATACAAATTCTATACATTAATCTTAAAGCCCATAATAATTCGTAAGACCTCCCATATGAAAGATTTGCTTATCATTAAAATCTAAGAACAAAACTTAGATATACAAATTCATCTTTACATCTCCTATGTGAAAAATAAAGCCAGCAACATGGAAAAGAATGATGCTCATATGAATCTGAAACATATAAGAATCAAAGTGCACAGAAGAATTAAAGTACCAGCAGAAGTGCCTTCAAATGGTGTTTGTACTTCTTGCAAGTGAAGATACAATTGAGTGCCATTGAGTATCTGAGATTCATTCACATCATCTACCGCTAACTTCATGGCTGTTTTTGCTATCTTTCCAGACAAGGAAGTGGAATCTACTATCACCCCTACATTCACAGTCTCATTCTGAACTGCAACTTCTACACTTTCAGCCATTAGAATGCACAAAACTTGAAATATGTGCACTCTTTTCATCTCCAATCCCTTGCTTCTAACTCTCCTCTGCACCACACTCTTGTTGATCATATCTATCTATATATATATCATATCTATCAAAAACTTCTTGGGAGTCGTACAAAACCTGCTTCAGCGAAGGGACATGGAAATGTCTTGGAAATTTAAGTAATGTTTACTATAACAATAAAGAATTAGTATTATTCTCAGCGGCCAGAATAATTTATCTTGAAGGAAAACTAAGTAGAAATTGGGTGGAAGTAACCAGCTTTTGCAGCCAATGGCTTTCATTGTTTACTTTTCATTGGGTCGTATGATTATGTCAGGATTTTAACTTGATGGCTGTGTGGTCTTGATGAACAATTTCTCTGTGCTTTCTTATCTTAGTTTTTAAATCTCCAAAGATTCATCTGAAAAGGATTTTGAGAAAGTATTACAATTATATCCTGTCATTTAGTATGGAGATACTGCCATGGGAGGAGATACTGCCATGGGTGACACAACAAAATGGGTTGTAGTAAAATAAGTGGAACTAAGCAGCTTTGTTGTTCTCTTTGCTTTTTCTTTTGTTTTCATATGTGTGGCACTAGCAAAGTTTACAAATGGGTTGTAGTAAAATAATTATAAAATGAGTGGAACTAAGCAGCTTTGTTGTTCTCTTTGCTTCTATGTGTTTGTTATCTGGTTGGATAATTAGTATTTTCATGAATATGCCTCTATATTTATTTGTGTAAATGGATTAAGGTTATTTGAGATTATGAATTCATTATAGATGTGAACGTGTATATTGTTGGTGTGTAAATGTTTAATTGATTGCAAAGTAAGGGTACGTTATAGGTTGAGACTTTATCTAGAAGTTTTTCTAAAGATCTTATTGAATTGAATCACTATTGATTTTGAACACTGCAATTGTGAACACCTTTTGCTAGTGACTTTTCTCCTTTAAGATTTTTCTATGTAAATGGGTCAAGGTTTCTTGAGATTATGAATTCACTCTATAGGTATAGAAGATATTTGTTTACATTGTTGTTGTGTGGATATTCGAGTGATTGTAAAATAAGGGCATGTTATAGATTGAGACTCCATACAAAATTGTCTAAAGATCATATTGAACTAAATTACTATTGATTATGAATGGTGTAATTGTGAACATCTTTTGCTGGCAACTTTTCTCTTTTAAGAGTTTTGTATATAAAATCTTTGTGTCTCATGTTTGCTTGTAATTGCATACTATTTCATTACTTTCAAATACGTTGACATTTATATTTGATATATCTCGACTTTTAACTAAACACATAACCTTAAAAAATTGTTGTTTCAATTGGCCAATCACAATATGAATGTAATTGTCTGTCAATGCGTATTTACACAAATATTTACAGTATTACATATAGGATTTCCTTATTTGGTTGTGGAATTTTATTTAAAGTATTTTCTTACATAAATATTTTGGGTTCAGATATGGATCTGCACTTACTAGTTATAGAGCCATTTTTATCAATTTTAGTACGTGCACTTGATTCTTGTATATAAGTCTTGTGAGTGTGTTTGTGTTGAGGTTTGTATTTTCAATTTAATTTGTTGTATAATAACGACATCAATCTTTTACAACATGTCCTCTTACCACACCACTAACTTAAAATATTTTTAAGAATGTTATATGCTTTTTAATTTAATTTTATTTCTTTGTCTCTCTGTTTCTCAATAGCTATCTAAACATTTGAAGAAGTTTGTTTGATTTCATTATAGAATGCACATGCTTAAGCTACTGCAGACAATTTTATTTTTAGTCATATATCTCCTTCTCATCTACTTGATGCAAGGTTTTTAAAACCTATTCATGAAAACCATTTGGAAACACTCTCCCAATTTTGGTAGAGTTTGAAGAAGAGTCAAGAGGTTACTTCTCTTATCACTTGGTTTCAAAATTTTCTCAAGAGGTTACTTCTCCTATCACTTGGTTTCAAGATTTCCATTCTTTATAGATGCCTAATCCCTCTTTCTCTAGTATAGTCATATTCACTAATCCTTGTTTAAATGATCGTTAGTTCTAGGAGAGTAGTGTTAATTGGAAAATCAAGTAGCACTTCCCCAGCAATATGTAAGGTGAAGAAACCAAGATCACTCTACCTTCTCATGAAAATCAATTGATAAAATACAATAAATTAAGCCGCTCCATGGTTTGTGATGCCAAGTTATGACAATGCAAGATAACTCAATGATATATATACAGTTCTTCATTTTTTGGCCATTTTTTAAACCCTATAGTTGGAAATTTCAAAAAAGAGATCTAATTTGTGCACAAATAGACTTGTCATACAAAAATACTACTATAAAAATTATATATTTTCAATCTAAATTTAAAAATGTTTTTTTTTAAAATTTTTTTGTTAAGCAACAGAATTTAATTACTAAAAGTAAACACCCAAGAATTGATTAAAATTAAAAATTATTTTTATATTGGTATTTTTATTTAGTTAAAAAAATACATTAAGGTTAGAAAAAATAAGTGGATCTACTTGGTATCATTAGCTTAAAAATTAGTACAATTATTTAAATATTTATTGAAAAATAAAACATTGGTATCACACATCACCTTCCCTAGTCCAACATTGGCTAACATAGGAGTTTAACATGGCTAAACTTATATCCTCCTAATTGATTTTTTAAAATAGTCTTTATATAGTCCTAAAAAGTAATCACCCTTAATTAGGTGCTCATTTTAGCCCCATTTTAGTATGCATGGGTTCCCACATTGATTTAATGTTCTCCTAATGCTTATTGGACCTTCAAATCAACATTATGAGTCCTATATTGATTCAGCTTCTTCAAAACTTGAGGTTGGCCCTTATTTCAAAGTGTGCTCATCTATTTTTCCTCTAATCAAATAATTCACTTCATCTCCTAGGATCTATCATGCTATTTATGACCTTTACATCCTCTCCCAACCTTAGATTTAGTTGTACCCAAAACACTGTCATCTTTTGATTGTTCAGGGCCCATAATTCCAATTTTGGCTCATTTTGCAAGGTACAATAATGGCGACTTGTTCCCTTTGATTTTGAACCAAATTTGACTTGGGGCCCAATATTGGGGTCTTATCAGAGTTTCTTGATCTGTGGTTGACCTAGGTCAAATTTGAATCCCATAATGAGGGGGTAAAGTATAAAAGGATCTCTTCTCCCCTGATTTTGCAATCCATTATCAAGTGCAAGCATTCTACATCAAGTCTTCAAGCATTTATGATCAAGAAATCAAATTGGAGTTCAAGATCTCTTTTACCATTGAGTATCCAAGTCTTCAATACTTCAAAGCATTCTTCTTCTTCATCAAGTATTGTGGCAAACTACAACTTCCATCATCCAAGGCTTTGGTTTCATGTTATTATTTTGGGTGTTTTTCGAGATCAAGCTATTGCATCAACACTTGTGATCTCATCTAAAGAAGTGTTGCAGCATCAAGGTATAAGGTGATTTACAATTCAGATCTAGCTTCTATTTCATCTTTCATTATGTAATTTTAATTCAATTTCAAGGTTGATTCCTAAACAGGGGGTTGACCAAGGAAAACCCCTTTTCCCATCCTTTCTTCTCATTTTTATGTGTATAGGAACAAGTTATGGAGATACAATTTCAGATCTGGGTAGTACAGGAATAGTTGTAGATTCTATGAAAATTCCATCTGAAAGTGTCGGGAACAGATCGAGTTCGTGGCCTGTCCTTGGGTACTAATCAAATTATTGATCCGTCCCTACCATTTTTGATTGAAATTTGGTAGGGAGTCTATTCACAACCTTAAGATCTCCAATCTGTGATTACAGCTCTTTCTAGGAATCCAATAGTCAAAAATTTAGGTTTGAATGTCCATTTCTAGGTGCATTCAAATCCTCCTCCATCCTCTTTCACATCAGTTTTCTCAATTGATTTAGATCATATTGGTACTTATTTAGTATATATGTACATATCCATATCATCCCCTTTTGATCTCAATCATAAGCAATAGAGGAATCAAAACTCCTCAAGCATAGATATTGCATTGGCATCTTCCAAGAGGTGTTAATCATATTTGTCTTGGATGGTTTTACATTCCAATTTGTAATATAAATTGGGGAAAATAGCCCTTTTACATGATCCCCATTTTATTCTATACATTTTGGTGAACCCGACTCTTCTTACATAGTTTTGATTTTGGTAGTTAGATCCTCTTTGATTTGGTATCTAGATGTACTTTGTATACATTATATTAATCAATATTTACATCATACCTTTGCTACATTGTATGTATTTAGATCTTCTTTTCATGCATTACATTGTTGTATTTTTAGGCATTTAGATCTAATTACATTCATTTGAACCTCTCTCATAGATCTATTGCATTCTTGCATCTTCTTTACATAGGCATGTTTAAAAACAATAAAAAATTACAAAAATATTTCATGCATTAGTTAGTAATCATTAGATTGCATATAGATCCTTCAATTTCTCATTTACGCACTTGCTTTGTAAAAGTATACATATAGTCTCATACATTTTGTACATATCATCATAAATGTTTTCTATAGGTTAATTTCATTTTTCTCTCCTAAGGACCCTCCTTCTCATGATAACACATTGAAGCAAGTTAGTAATCCTTTTCTTGATGATCTCCCTATTTGCCTGATTTACCATTACAAGATAATGTTAATTATTATCTTGATATGAATCTCCCCCATGAGGGTGCCTTGGTGAAGGATAATGATGAAATTGATATGGTTGCTCATTCCCTCAAGGACAATTTACCCTTTATTCATCTCAATGACTTTCCCTCTACCAATGAAGACTTAATGAGTGATGACCTTTCTCCTGAGACAAACCCCTTTATGAGGATATTTTAGAGAAAGAGGAGGACATTATAATTTTTTTTCTTAATATTACCTTACCTTCATTTTACATTCCTTTTAGAGATGAAGCGTTGATGGAAGTCCTTAATCCCTATTCTAAAGATTGTCTTATTCACGAGGATACCTAAGAAGAAAAGGATAATATCATTACCAATTTTCTTAATTCTTTCCCTTCAAGTGATGAAGACATGAAAAATCAATATCTTGGTCAGGTCAATGTTGTCAATGTTTTGGATAGTGAAAATCCTAAGGTAGTTGTCCATCTTCATCATGATACTCATCAAATTCAAAATAAACTGGTCATTGTGGTTAAAAGTGCTCAAAAACCTAGCTGTCATGCAATTTCTCACACTTATAACACAAGCACAAATAGACAACGTACAAGTTCAATTATTTCTCCTTCTCTTCCTCCATCTCAATCGGTGTTTCCTCCTGCACCTCATCTTCCTCAAAATCTTGGAAAGGATTATGATTTATTAGAGCAACTTCGTGCTACCCCTGCCAAAGTATCTATTTGGGAGCTTCTTCAAACTTCACCTAACTATCATGAATCATTAAAACAAGCCTTGAGAAATGTGTCTATCCCACCTCCTATGAAAGAGAACATATCTTCCATCTTGGAATGCATGAATGCAGCTAGTAACAAAGCTCAAATTGTGTTTTATCAAGATGGGTTTCCTCCTAAAGAAATCAAAGATCATCATGATTCTCTCATGGTTTTTGTCCTTATAATTGGTAGCCTTATTTTAAGAACATTAATCAATAATTACTTAGGACTTAATGTTTGTAGCATTGAAATATTACACAAGATAAATGTACATGTTTCATCAATCAAACCTGATTCTACTCCTATCTAGGGATTTGACAATGTTGTTAAAACACCATGGGTATTATCACTTTGCCTGTTAAGGTAGGTCCTATTATTTTACCCACACCTATTCATGTCATGCCCGGTGCTCTCAACTATAATCTTCTCTTAGGAAGACCGTGGGTACATGTTATGCATGTTGTTCATTCAACTCTCGATCACAAAGTGAGGTTCATCTATAACAACACCATGTATACCCTTGCTGCTGATGATACCTAGTCCAAAATTGATTGCGAATTAAACTTAATTTCCCTTCTATTCCTACACCATTTAAACAAAACATATTTTTTTTCCCTATGAGTTCCTTTTTAGATGATGATTGGGGGCCACTCTAAACTTTACACAATCTTTTGCGGGTGAATACAAACTTTCTAATTTTAACATGAGACCCTTCAATGGATCTAGTGTGCTATTTGTCCAACCTGATTCCCAAAACAATTTAACTCACAATCTCAAATATAGTTTAGGATTTGCATGAAAAGTCATTGAGACTAGTAAGAAACCTATTGAAGCATTGGGTTTGAATCTCCTCCTTTATCATCTAACATTTCTTCCATGCCTAGCTTAAATCAAGAAATTATTTTTCCTAACCTTCTTTGAGCTAAGGTGATTACTTGACCAAAACAAAAAAAAAAGGATAGTAAAAATATTGTGAATCTTCCATTTTTGCATGTATCACCAGTATCATGACCACCCTACTAATGAATGTCAAGCCTTACATTACAAAATTCAAAAACTCGTTGATAATGATATCATTCACATAACATGCCACAATGAGTTATTTCTCAATCCTTATTTCTTTAAATAACATTAAGTTCCTATCATGTTGTTCCACACTATGTGACCTTGTTAGCCTATCCTTTGGTGGCTAATTTTCATGCATAGTGCACCCATACTTTGTGAGTAACATAATAGGTCCTTTTAATCCTCATCCTTGTCTCTACACTTGGGGGAAAGGGTAGTATATCAATCCCTCTCATTCTCTCCAAGGATCCACTTTTCCTTTGGTAAAGCAATATTTTTCTATCATGTGATATCCAATCTTGCATATAAATCTTAGTTTAAAATAAGGATTCTCTTCTATGCAAGAGATATGAATCCTTGATCATAACATTTTCATTGCTCGCAATTGGGTCCCATGGTAAAAAAATCCCTTACGTTGGGGGATAAAAGTGTCATCCTTCCTCAAGAATCATTATACCTAGAAATGGGGAGGGTGTGGGTTCTTCCCTTCTTGTTCTGGATCTCTTTTTTAACATCCTTCAACAAGATCCCTTTTACACTTCTTGCAAAGGTATCTCTTTGCATTCGTCCCTTCCTTGACCTCATAAGGTCTGTGACTTCTTTGTCTTGGACTGGGTATTTCTTGTGGATACCTTCTTGGTGTTAATGGAGTTTCATCCTTGTTTCTCTTTTTCTTAAGATGTCAAAATAATCCTCATTTTTTATTTTAAGGGGGAGGGCATACATGACCTCCTTATTGCAAATATTTTGTTTACTTTAAGCATGACATGTAGAGTACACTAGCATAATACAACTTTCTAGATCCAGATCCCTCTGCTTTATACATTTTTTGTGGATTCCTTGGATACAATGCTTTCCTTGGCTATCCTTAGTATTGGTTGAACTAGCATAACACAGATTGGTAGCCCATTTGACCTCTCCTTTGCATACATTTTTAGGATTGGTTGACTAGCATAACATGAATTTCTAGAACATTCAACTCTCATGTACATAAATTTTTATGAGTTGAATAGCACATGATAGCCCATCAACTCCCTCTTTATTCTCTCTTTAATCGGTGGAACTATCATAACATAATCTTCTAGACCATTCCATCCTCCTCTCTTCTCTCCTCTTTCTCTCTCTTGAATCAACTAGCACAACACAAATGGCTAGCATGTGTCATCCATGGTTGTATTTTTCTCTCTACAATGGTTTCATAGCATAATATAATTTTCTATTTGATTGGATCACGGAGTCTTATCTTATCATTGATGTGTGTTCTTTCTCTTTTAAGGTGACCACTTGTGCTTTTGCAATAGATTTTTGAGCATGATGCTAGAAGTTGAGACATTTTATTTAGAAAGTTATCTTCGAATAGCTAACTTGGAATCTTAGTAAGTTGTAGGATTTTATTGTTGTTTTATGTGTCCTTTCATATGGATGTACAAGTTAAGATCCTTAGTTTGATGGCTTGTGTCCTTAAACTTAGAGATATCTTATCTCCTTGTAGTTTTCCCATGATCTTCATCTTTCTCTCTCTTTCTTCTACTTTACCAAGAGCATGAGGTGGAATCATACTCTTTCTAAAGTGGGAGATAAATGTATAGTCCAAAAAAGTAAGCACCCATAATTAGGTTCTCATTTTAGCCCCATTTTAGTATGAATGGGTTCCCACATTGATTTCATGTTCTCCTAATGCTTATTGGACCTTCAAATCAACATTATGAGTCCTATATTCATTCAATTTCTTCAAAAATCAAGGCTGGCCTTTATTTATAAGTGTGCTCCCTATTTTTCCTGCAATCAAATAATTTACTTCATCTCCTAGGACCTATCATGCTATTTATGGCCTTTACATCCTCTCCCAACCTTGGATTGACTTGGACCCAAAAAATGGCATCTAGTGATTGTTTGGGGCTCATAATTCCAATTTTGGATTATTTTTCAAAGTACAGGTCATTATTGGAAACCTGTCCCCTTGGATATTGAGCCAAATTTAGCTCAGGTCGCGATATTGGGGTGTTAGCAGGGTTTCTTGATCTGTGGTTGGCCTAGGTTAAATTTGAATCCCGAAATGAGGGGGTAAAGTATAAAAGGACCTCTTCTCCCCTTATTTTGTATCTCATTATCAAGTACAAGAATCCACATCAAGTCTTCAAGCATTCATGATCAAGCAAGCAAATTAGAGTTCAAGATCTCTTCTACCATTGAGCATCCAACTCTTCAATCCTTCAAAGCATTATGCTTCTTCATCAAGCAATGTGGAAAACTACAACATCCATCATTGAAGGATTTATTTTATTGATTACCTTTTTGGGTTTTTGTGGAGATCAAGCTATTACATCAACACTTTTGATCACCTCCAAAGAAGCATTGCGCCATCAAGGTATGAGGTGATTTACAATTCAGATCTAGCTTCTATTTCATCTTTCATTATGCAATTTCAATTCAATTTTAAGGTTGATTCCTAAACAGGAGTTTGACCAAGGAAAAATGGTGCAGGAGCACCTAGGGTTAAAGGTCCTACTTTGTTTTGTTGTGTACCTTCCTAGTTGCTTAGGAAAAATAGGGAAGTTTGCAAACAATTTTTATTTTTTTTTAAAGTTGGTTTTGTAAGGTTTTTGTTCATTCACTCTTGTAATGACTAAGGGAAAAATGGGTCAAATTGGTGAATAGACACCCTAGTTTCTTAGATGCATATTTTTAGGTTAATTTTGTGTTGAATAGGTAGTTTGTAAGCCTCTGGAAATCTAACCAAGGCATTAGGAGCCTTAGAAAGTGAAAATGCATTAAACATAAGTTGCTCGACATGTACTGATGCTTGAAATGTACTGATGCTCGACATGTACTGATGCTTAGCATATACTGTTGCTTGACATGTACTAAAAAGTTTTTTCATCTTAAATGGATGGTTAGGTCAGTTACAATAGTGTTTCTGACGGGGGGAAGACTATTTAAGATTTCCCAAGACATCATTTCAAGGTTGGATGTGGTGGGATGTTGTTGCATGTCCTTTTGTTTGACATTCAGTTGATGAGAAGTTGTTGATGAACTAAAACTGATTGTATGTTTGAAGTCATTTTGTTGATAATCAATCGAGTTATAGATGTGATGGTAGACATTAATCAGTTAATGTATTTTCATTGATGTCAACTGATTTGCTTATAATTTTAATGACAAACATCTATTATGAATTGAAGATAAGGAACAAATAAAGTTTATGTGGTCAGTAATTAAAGAGTTCTATATACACCGAGCAATAGTGTTAACCAAGTAAATCTAGTGTATATCAAGCACAGTGATAACTGAGCAAGGGATCACTAACACATCACGATATTGATTGAGCAAGTAAATTATACCAAGGCCGACTAAAATGATTAGCTGGAAAATTTATGATTCCGAGGTAACTGATAATATTTTTTGTGAAGATCAAAAACTATGAAAATTCAAGGATGATTGCACGAAGATGATTGAAACGTGTTTTTGACACAACTGTCGAGGAAGGTTTAAGCGGAAAAACCAACGATGGAGATTAAGCGACAAAATCTAAAGGATAGAAATTAAATGAGCTATGATGTCTATATAAGAGAAAAGAGATTCATTATGAATCGTATGTATGCACACACATGTAAATTTCATGCATGACTGATCAAACTAGTTGAAGACACAACTGAGCATTTCTGTAGAAAATACCGAGTGATAGAGGAAAAAGCATAACAGAGTATCAAGAATCAAATGAAGTGAAGTGAACAAATCGATTAGAGGTATTATGTACTTAGCATAGATCTGAAAATATGCAAACATAGTTGTATGTGAATAAGATCATTACAGTATCAGTTTAACCATTGTTACAAATAAATATCTTAACCGAGTAGGACATGAAAGTCTTTATTATGACATTCTATTGAATATTGAGTGCTTTCTTGTTGAGCCCATAGTGAATGCATGGTCAAGAGAGAACTATTAGTTTTAAATCCTCTAACCAGGTCACATTTAACAGTGTGCATTGTAACCTTTAACAGGGTTGGCTCTTAACCAAGCTCACTTCAAAAGAGTGAAATATTTTGGGTTATCGCTCCTAGGTGGTTTTTCCCTTAGCAGGGTTTCCACATTAAAAATATATGTGTTGATGTGTATGATTGTTGTAGATTTTTATTTTTCTTTACACATTAAATTATATGCATTGATCGGTAATCACAGTATTAATTTACTGCTACTCAGTAGATGACTAGACAACTTCATAACTAAAGTTTGAGATCATAGTTATATTTCACCAAGTTGATTTAAATGTTTGAAATTATTGTTATATACATCTGGAGAATTTGGGACTATAGGATAATTGGGAGCTAACTGATTCACCCCCCTCTTAGTTATATAATAGTTGTAGACTGTGTTATTAACTATATTCAAGAATTTTTTATTAGCCAAGTTGATTAATGGATTGAACTTGATATTTTTATTGTAATTAGTTGCTAATGATTGTTTAGAGACTTTGTGTGGAGGCAGTTTAGTATTTTGTCTTCATTTTGTAAGTTATTGAAAAACTTCTTGTAAGTTGTAAGTTCCTGGTCCATTTATGGACTGTAAATAGAAAATGGCTCCTCGAGGTTCTTGAACCCATGGTGAGTAAAATGTGTCTAGATGGAACTCAAGAGGAGTCACTGTACATAGTTTTATTTTTGGCTTTGGTAGGAGAAGTGTTAGCCATGAATTTTGAGATCTTTCCCTAGGTGAGCTTGGCAATAGTCCCGCTAGGGAAGAAAGTGTAATAGATGCGTAAAAATTGCAAGGTTGGATTGGAAAGCACAATCCAATAGTTGGATAACAACCAAGGATAGGTAATATGACTCTCTGAGCAGTGGTAGTGTTGGAGGAGTTGATTCATTGAGGAAAGAAAGTAAATACAATAAAAGACCTAATTAGTCCTACATTTAAGGACAATGTCCCTTAGAAGTTTCAATGGTTGTACGTATGGTTTCAAGAATCCACACCTTGAAAATATTCAGTCTTTTGAAAAAGGGCATTAGAATCCAGAATTAGTTTTGGGGGTCTTTGGGATTTTTCGTGAAAGAACCAAGAAAGTGTGTTGGATTAGGGATACAAGGAAGCACCAGGCCTAATCTAAAAGTGTGAGAGTTAGATGATTGAGTGGGTTGTTAAAGGTTTCAACTCCTCAAGAAAGTCCAAAAAGGACCCAAAGAATAAAGAAAACAACCCTACAAAGAGTTGTGAGTGTATTGGCATAATTTGATAGAATTCACTTATGAGGATTCAGTAACACCGAGAAGAACCTGATTGATAGGATGGATCTTGAGTAGGAGGTAGAAGTTCTGAGTGACTTGCCTCAATATTAGGGTTAAGAGCACCCTAGGAGGTCTAGGAGAGAGTCCTTAGAATAGAGTCAACCTAATTCTAGAAAGAAAGATCCCATTTCCTATCAAATTAGTATCAGAGCCTAAATATTGGTCTTATGTTGTTTGGATGATAACTTCACTATAATCAATAGATTCATCCAAGATGGTGACTAATTATGATCTAGAAAAGGATGTAGAAGAGAAGAAAGAAGAGAATAGACTCCTAAAGGAACAATTTTCTGATATGGAAACTAAGTTAGAAGAATTGCATCTTAGGACTACAGTAGTCAATGAACTTATGAAAGAAACTAAAGGAAAGGGTAAGTTAGTGGCTGAGGAAGATATAATACTAGAGCCAAACCCTGTGCTTCAAGAAGATCTATTCTTGAAAGATTTAAAAGCTATGAGTGGCAAGTCCTTGGAAGGTGTGCCTCTATTCAGTGGAAAGATGGAACCAGAAGTAGTCATGGAGTGGATAGAAGGACTTGAAAATCACTTCGAATGTGATAATGTGATGGAGGCTCAAAAATTGAGAATAGCCAAGACAAGTGAACATCCCCACAATAGGTAATAATAATCATGCCAAAGCTTCTCCTAGGAATAGTGTATTCAAATAAGGATTATTTTCCCTACCATAAAGTGCATTTGAATTTTCAACCAAGGGATGTATACTTGAAATGGATTAGCACGATTTGTGTACTAAGTCTCTCAAAGAGTCATATCACTTAAGCTGCAGGAAGGAAAAATACATGAAAAAGTCTTACGCTATTGCTGCAAGAAAGTAAACACACATAACTAATTAATGAAATTAATACTAACGAATGTAATCACAACTTAAACCTATTCTATCAACCCAAAGCATTCACTATAATTATTCCTGTAAGTGCTGCAGTAACATACATAAGTTATAATGATGCAGGAGGAGACAATAAATTCTACTTAAAATGTTGTAAATGTTGAAAGCAACCTAACCTAGTTTAATTTAACACACCTTTCAAGTGGGCCCCCTTGGTTGGTTTTTGCTAACTACTAACACATAATATAACTCAAGATCACTCCTACATTATATTTCCATAAAAATTGATTACATCGTAGTGAAAACAATGCACAAAAACTAGAAAGAGCAACTTTGTTGTTCAAATGCAAAAATAGTATATTATCCAACTAACTACAATATAAAAATCATATCCCTTTATGTAAAGGATTGATGTTTATTCAAAGCATAAAGATAAGGTCTGACTAATTCACACCATAGAGAAAAGAGAATGTAACAACACATGATAGAATATCATAAAGACTGGATAATCACTTCAACAGAATATTGACCGCATAGAAAATATAGCATAGATATGTTCCTATATTCCCTGAAATGATGGTTCCTTCAATTTAGGAGGCATGTCTTGTGGTTTATAACTATTCTCCTCATCATATCTGAGACTTCATCATTTCCTCATCAATTTTGTCAATCCTCTCAAGCCGCTCCTCTTTCTTGGCAGGTTAGTAGCACATGCAGTTATATTGAAGTCAAGTATTCAACTCAATCCAAATGTTAGAACACACATACAAATAATTATATGAAATATTTTGATAGATATATAATATTTAGAAAAAAATTTCATTACTATCTACCCATAGGCTTTGGTGGTCCTGATTGTACTTATAGCATTATCACAAGTTTAAATACTTCAAAGTTTCACAAGTGTTGTGGAAATATCTTAAAATAGAGTATAAAATCAACATAAAATAGAGAAAAATTATTGCCCATCAGCTAGCCCCCTACAAGTATAATGCTTTTCCTCAAGCATTACACTTCTTTGCAATTCCCCTGAATTCTCCAACCTCGGTCTTTCCTCTCTGCCTTCTCTTGAAGGTGTAGTAGAATTCTCTGGTTTTCTCCCAAAAGTGCATCTCGTAATCTTCTTGCAGCTGGTCCAACTTCGTAGCATTAATGTCATATAGGGGCCATAGAAGCATTGGTGGCTTAATTTTCAAGGGGCAATAGAGCTCATGCCAAATTTTTCTTCCTAACTATATGTATTTAGGTGCTCGATGAATTTTTTCTTGAAGGTTGAGAGGACTATGTGGTTAAAATTTCTTGAATACCTCTAGCAACCTATTCCATCTATTTCTAGCACCAGCTAGGGCTCTTTGAAATGTAAAGTAGGAAATCCCTTGATACTTTGAGTAAACCTCTTCTCTAAAAAAAACATTCTCTTCTTGGTTTCTTCTTTTATGCTCCCATAAGTGAGACTTAACTAGACCCTTAGTAAAACATCGGGCTTACTAATTTCAGCCCTCAAGGGTAGTTGTTCTGATTTTTCCTGGTCCGTGTAATTATCCAATTTCCTTTCATAATTGGATTCATTGTGCATCCATGACATCAAGGCCCTTAGATGTATGTCTCCAATGTAGAGAAAGGGATTCTACTCATTCTCTTCTGGAATGATGAAGTTGTGTAGATATAATTCACAAAGCAGGTTCTGTTGCCAGGCAGGAAGGGTTTAGTACAAACCATAGAAATCCTGAGCTGTCTTAAACTCAAAATCTTTATCCTCCATAGTCATCATTAGTTGAAAAAAGAGGAATTTCTATTTCAAGCATATAAAATATACCCTAGGAGGAGGCCTGCAAGTTATAATTTGGTCATTGAAATTTCAAGCCATGATCCATCTTCTATTTGTGCCTCTTCAGTTGCTCCTTCAGGTCTTCTATTTCCTCCTTTTGATCATTGATCACTCTTTGCATTTTCTTCCTATCTTCCTTCCATAGAGTTGTATCAAGAATGAATTGATTGTACAGACCAAAGAGAAGGGATTTCAGAGTAGGTGGACCACTCTCTTTTGGCTGAATATTTTGTCTCCTCTGTTCTCTATATGCCTGCTCTAAATAGTTGGTTAACCAAGTTCTCCGAAAAGGCACTAGAGCATTCTGAGAGTGTGAGTGAGCTGATGTTTGAGGCAGTTGAAGTTCTTCCTCATTTCCTTCTTGAAAAATTTGATGAATCTCTCTAGGTTTACTCTGATACGCGGGAGGCTTGTCATCACATAGATAATTTAAATTTTGAGAAAGATCTCAAATTTCTAGTTGAACTGGGGAATTTTCTGGAACATACTCAACATGGGGTTCTACAACAAGTTTTTCTGAAGGAACAGATTGACTATCTGGGGAAACTTGAGGAAATTGTGCTCTTATCTAAGAACTTCTCTGTAAAGGAGTCTCTGCAACCTCCACAAATTTCTTTTTACTAGCTTCCTTTAGTCTCTCTTTTGCAGGAGTAGTTGCTGCAGGAGATGACTTTCTTTTCTTACTTTTTGAGACTGTGGGGTTTTGTGGTTCATTCACAGGAACTGAAATTCCTTCAACAATTTTTCTTTTTCCTCTCTTTTGAGAATAGGTAGGTACATTTCCCTTAGGAGTAGGAGAAGGTCTATTTTCCTCAATATTTTCAGGTTCCCCTTCTTGGGTGATTTTTTCATCAGCTAGATCGAAGGGTGTTGCACTATCATTAATGGGTTGCTCAACTGGCTCAACCTGGGGTTGCAAATTTTTAAACTGAATAAATTCTTCCCATGCCAAGGGAGACACTCTCCTAAGGGATTTTTCAACTTATAGTTTAATTAGGGAATGGTGAGAAATAGAATTTGTATTTCCCTTATAGGTTTCCTCGACACTAATGCTTAGCATATTATATAGAAAATTCAGAATATTTACTAGAAAACTATGCCTTACACAGCTAAGCAATTTGAAATGATGTGCATGAAAATTGGAAAACCTTACCTCATAGGTGAGGTACCTTATAATTTGTGTCTCCAGCTCATTAAATGGTGGAGGAAGTGACATGTGCTTTCATCCTTTCTTTCTCATCTCCAACGGAGGGTCTATAGGAAGACTGAATTGAGCTCGAGCTAACCTAGCATTGTGCTCATTGGGATAATGTTCCCCAATTGATGGTAACCCAGTTACTTCTAATATGCGTTCCTCTATTGCCACAACTGTCAAACCCCATACGATTGCCTTTCCTTCCTCAAATGTGCGCATACATTTTGTGGCTACTTCCTCATAAAATTATGTCAGTTTTAGGAAATTCCCAAGCCATCCACATGCATTGAATCTCTAAATTGGTTCAACATCCATGAAAAAAATAGTATGAACCATGGGCTTATGGCACATCAACTGCCCTCCCATTGTTCCAAATTCTTCCTTCAAATTTCTGTTGTAATTTGTCAATTCTCAATTTCCTCTGCTCTGCAATTTCCAAATTCCTTATTCCCTTTTGAATCATCCTAAATTTAAGCTTCCAAATTGCACTTTTTTTTTAAAACTACAGATTTTCATTGCAATTTTTCTATTGTATTTTTTAACATAAGAAATAATTGTGCTTTCACAGAAGGAATTATAACTTTAAGTGCAATTTTTAACATATCTTGATTATGTCCTCTCAGGATCACATCAAGTTAGAAATCAGAGATATTTAGGAATTATGGTACGCCACTTATGCAAAAAATTCAAAGGACTTAATGAAACAAGGCACAAGTACATATTTTAATTGATAGATAATCTTGCGAGAAATGATAGGGACAACTAGTAATGACATGAAAAATTAATAATATTCCCTACCCCCTACGAAATTAAGACAGGTGTCCACACTTGTCACACTTAGCACGGGGTAAGAAACTGGCGTAATGCCTTAATTATAGATATACATAGTATTATATATAATTACCAAAATGTGTGTGCTAAAAGTGGAAAGAAACTAAAAATTTGTACCTACCATTATGTTTTTGTATGTGTGAAAAAGGTGACCAGAATGGAACAAGTGTGGTGGATGCATGCGTTAGCTGATGTGGCTTTTATTGAAAACATAGGAATATAGAAAGAGGTGATGAGGCAGAGGATGTGTCGGTGGAAGGTGGAGAAGTGGAATGGGTTGGAAAGAAGAACAAAGAAAATGAATGGAGAATATGGTAATGCAAAGACTACATGAAGAGAAGTTGACAAGCAACCTAGAAAAGAGTGAGTTCATGAAGCAAGAGTTGGTATACTTGGGCTTTGTTATATCAGAGGGAAACTTGAAGATGGAATCAAGAAAGGTGGAAGCCATCTTGAATTGGCCTACACCAAAGTCAGCCATAGAAGTAAGAAGCTTCCATTGGTTAGCACAGTTCTATAGGAATTTTATCAGACAATTTAGTGAAATCAGTGCACCTATCTTGGATACAATAAAAGGAGGCATGAAAGCCAAATTCCCATGGAATGAGCAGGCTAATAGGGGATTTGAGACTTTAAATAAATGAATAGAAAACTAGCCTATACTAACACTTCCTAGTTTTGACAAGTTGTTTACTGTGGAGTGTGATGCCAGTAATGTTTCCATAGGTGCAATTTTGAGTCAGGAGGGAAAGCTAGTAGCTTTTCATAGTGAACAACTTAGTGATAAAAGAAGAAGTACTCATCATATGATTTAGAACTATATGCATTGGTGAAAGCACTAAGGAAGTGGAGACATTATCTCCTTCCTAATTAATTTGTAGTTTTTACTGACAACCAGGATTTAAGCTTTTTGAATTCACAAGATAAGCTAAGCCATAAGCATATGAAATGGGTTGAGTATATCCAAGCCTAAACCTTCACCATAAAGCAAAAGAAAGGAGTTCAGAATAAGGCGACAGATGCATTGAGTAGAAGATTTCTCATAGTGCAATAAATTTAGTTAAAAAGCATTGGCATAGAAAGATTCAAGTATCTATATCCAGATGATAAGGACTTCTCAGCAACATACAAGGTATGTAAATAATTTCAAAACCACTTTCATGGTGAGTATTCTAATTTTACCCTACAAGAAGGTCTTTTGTTTAGGGGAGGCCAAGTTTGTGTACCCAAAGGTTCAATTAGGGAGAAAATAGTGTAGGAGAAGCATAATGGTTCATTGAGTGGACATTTTGGTGTGCATAAGACCTTAGAGTTGGTAAAGAGATACTATCATTGGCTAAGAATGAGTAGGTATGTCTAGAAGTATGTAGAGACTTGTATAGTGTGTCAAAAGGCTAAGGGGACTTCATCCAATGTAGGATTGTATCAACCCCTTCCAATCCAAAATAGACCTTGGGAGTGCCTCAGTATGGATTTTTTAGTTGGACTTCCTAAGACGTCTAAGCAAGGAATGGACAATATTTTTGTGATTGTGGATAGGTTTAGCAAGATGGCTCACTTTGTGCCATGTAAGACCACCAATGATGCATGTTATATAGAAAATCTCTTCTTTAGGGAAGCAATAAGGATGCATGGATTACCCCTTAGTATCATATTAGATAGGGATTCTAAGTTGATGAGTCATTTCTGAAAAAATCTATGACAGAACCTTGGTACAAATCTTTCTTTTAGGTCTACATATCATCCACAAACAGATGGGAAAAGTGAGGTGGTGAACAAAAGCTAAGGAAATATTTTAAGATGTCTCACCAAGGAATATGGACAATCATGGGATCAATTAATTGCTCAAGCATAATTTGTATACAATAACACAGTAAATAGGTCCACTGGAAAGAGCCCCTTTGAAGTGGTGTATGGGATTCATCATAGGGGTATATGTGAACTCAAGGAACTCAGTTACAATGCAGAGAAGAGTGGTTATGCTGAATATTTCTCTAAATCCATGAAAGAAGTCCATGATACTGTGAAGAAGGCATTAGTGGAGAGAACAAATCACACCAAGAAAAAGGTGGATGAAAGGAAAAGAGATGTCTAGTTCCAAGTTAGAGATCTAGTCATGGTGCACCTCAGTAAAGCACGACTAAAAAATGGTGTTCCAAGTAAGTTTTAGATGAGGAAGATAGGTCCTTGTGCAATTCTGGAAAAGTATGGGCCTAATGCTTATAAAGTTGATCTTCCTGCAGACATAGGATTATCTCCAGTCTTCAATGTTGTAGAACTTGTGTCCTAGAAAGCACCATTTCTAGAAGGAGGTCCCAATATTTAAGAAGATACAAAGGATCTCAAGACACTGAAACTTCCAGTTACTCCAAAGCCAAAGGTAGAGCATATTCTAAATTCAAGAGTTGCTAAGAAGACTAGAACCAAGACCTACATGGAATATCTAGTCAAATGGCAAGGACAAGCTGATTCAGAGGCTACATGGGTGCAGGAGGAAGAGTTCAAGAAGTTAGGCATTGACCCTGACTTGATTCAATCACCTGGAAGTTGATTTCTCTTGTTTAGGGGAGAATGTTGTAGGAGCACCTAGGGTTAAAGTTCCTACTTTGTTTTTTTTTTTACCTTCCTAGTTTCTTAGGTAAATTAGGGAAGTTTGGAAACATTTTGGATTTGTTTAAGTTGGTTTTGTAAGGTGTTTGTTCATTCACTCTTGTAATGACTGAGGGAAAAATGGGTCAAATTGGTGAATAGACACCCTAGTTGCTTAGATGCATGTTTTTAGGTTAATTTTGTGTTGAAGAGGTATTTTGTAAGCCTTTGGCAATCCAACCAAGGCATTAGGAGCCTTGGAAAGTGAAAATACATTAAACATGAGTTTCTCAACATGTACTGATGCTCAACATGTACTGATTCTCGACATGTATTGATGCTCAGCATTTACTGTTGCTAGAAATGTACTGAAAAGTTTTTTCATCTTAAATGGATGATTAGGTCATTTACAACAGTTTTTCTGATGAGGGGAAGACTATTTAGGATCTCCCAAGCCATCATTTCAAGGTTGGATGTGGTGGGATGTTGTTGCATGTATTTTTGTTTGACATTTCAAATAATGAGAAGTTGTAGGCTATGTCATTAACTATATTCAAGCA
>MU224920.1:12954-33269 GCA_018584345.1 Thuja plicata
TTCCAGCAGTATCTTCTGACAGAGTTTTCAGACATGCTTCGGAGATGCTTCTTGCTCTTTTCTTGTTCCTTTCTTTGGGACACCTCTTTTTCCCTAGATTGAAGGCTCAGTTTCCTTCATCTAGTTTTCTTTTGTTTTGGGTACCTGATCAGGCCTAGTTGCCGGGACCCTTCTTTCCTGCTTTCTGCAGTAGTTAGCTGTTTTGCTTCTTCCTAAAGTTACACTTAAGGGGGGGTGTTAGAGTAATCTTTAGTTACTTATTGATTAAATCATTTTGATTTAATTAATTAAGATATTACTCTTTAGTGCTTAAGTTTCACTTAGGCAGTTTCTATTTCGTAGAAGTTTCCCTTTTAGGGTTTCGGTATCCTTTATAAGGAATCACCGCTTTGTAGTTCTCAAGGAGATTGTAATATTTTCATTATTGTTAATAGAAGCTTATTTCTGTTTCAATGGTTTTCCAGTCTCTGGCCTATCGGCTGCCATAGCTCTCTTTCTGTCTTCTGTCTTCATTCTTGTAGCAGTCTTTGCATGCAGGTGTTCTTGGGAAGATTTGCAGTTTAGCAAATCTAACACTACTAACCCCCGCCTTTGGAAAGATTGAGAACCACGAATCATGAAAGAGGTGTAAATTTTGGTGAATCCAACGTGAAGAAAAAACCTGAATATCTCTTGCAGACGACATACACAATCAATCAGCCATGATCATACAGTTGTAGACCTCAATTTTCATCAGTTTCTCGATATCTATGTAATTTTACAATTATTGGTCTTTTGCTGCAATTGGCGAAATAGTGCCGCAATTGACTAGTTTAATACCACAATTGATTGCAAGCTTTCGCATCGCTATTCTATCATCTTCTATCTTTCTGTCTTCTAGCACGTTGCCACAATTGCCTATATTTGATTGCAATTACCTGTGCTTTACCGCAATTGCCTATGCTTTACCATAATTGACCGATTTGTGCCGCAAACGAAAGCATTCTGCCACTAAACAAAATTATTTTCTGCAATTGCCAACATTCTTCTGCAATTGACAAGAGATTGCCGTAGTTGAACAACCCGTGTTGTAATTGATATAAAAGACACATTTTTGGCTATTTTTCTTGGTTTCTGTGCAGGGTTGACTGAAGGTGAATGACAAAGAAGGTAATCAGACGCATACCAGGTGCTAGATCATTAAGAGCTGCAATAAGGAGAACCACCAACTATCGATCGTAACAAAGGGCTATTCTCGCAATCGCAGTTGAAGATCAAAGAGAAGCATACACAAGGTACATTGATTCAATCAAGAGATTTGCAAGTAAGGATAAAGTCACCATTAATTTAAGAAATCTCAATAATCCCAGAGTTTCTGGATATTCTGCTATTTTGGATTGAAAAGCTTTCATTTATTGAGATACTAAACACTTTCTTTGACAGGTTCGAATCGAGGAGAAAAGATAACAATACAACATAAAATTCATTCACTTGTCAATTTGGGTTTAAAAAGAACAGTGTTTGTCACACATCTCACATCTCACATTTCAGAATTTGGTGCTTAAAATTGACGTGGAGACTAAAATTGAACAAAGGCAAAGAATCTCTCGATTTGGTACATTAAAATTGAACAAGAAATCAACACCTACTTTTGGTCTTAAAACTGAACACTTGTGCTTGTATGGTGGTGTAGCTTAGTTCACATTTCAAAAATTTGGAGCTTAAATGATTTACCTTGTGTCTTGAGTTTTGGGTGCACTTGCACAATCTATTAGATTAGACACCTTTATACTTTTTAGATAGGCCTATCCGAGGAATGTGCTTCTTCCTCGGAGAATGACCTTAAACCGGTAATCCTTTCGATCGATATATAAACAAGGTGTGAACCAGAGTTCCATCTTATCTATCCAAGCGCGGGCGAGGTGTGTTGATGATAGTCTAGATCAGGTGAATATCCCTAAGGAACCAACGTTGTCAACTAGGCTCTTAAGTGAGTCACACACATACAAATTGATTGGATAGACGCCACAAACCCTTACTACAACCTTGTTAATTAGAGGCCAACACGATCTACCTCCGAGTGGATACCTTATTATAGTGCAAGGGGTTGCACAATTTCCCCCAAAGATTTTGAACATATGTGTTCCAAGGTATTTGTGTAGTGAAAGATATCTTCACTCCGTGACAATAATACCTGGAAACAACAAAAATACGGGCGCCTACATTGTGGACCTTTGTGTCCTAGTAGTGTGACACTTTCTATGTGAGTTAACAAACATTCAAGCATTGGGCGTATAATATTATATTTTGCAACTATTGACTTGGATTAATCTGATTGTTCATTGTTGAGACCTCATGATAACATTGCAACTTGAAAGAGTCGTAGAACATACACATTGTTAGTCTTCATTCTTCAAAACACAGTGTCTATTGTGCTTGTTCTTTGATTAGTTTTCAAAATTCAAAACAAACATACAAACTATCAAAACAAGTCAAACGTGTTAAATTCTAGGGTTGTCAACATCAAACTATCTTTCAAAATCAGAAGCCTTGTTCCAGAAATCAAAATTGTCAGACAATGAGACCTATCTTTGAATCTTTTTGAGACTGCTTCCCCTTTACCACAATTGCCCGCATTTTTCTGCAATTGATGAAATTTTACCGTAGTTAACTTGTTTATTTCTGCAATTAACCTGTTTATTACCACAATTGACAGTTCACTTTACCGCAATCGGTGGAGTTTTTCCGCAGTTGACTTGAGACATTTTTTTGCCTGTTCTGACCTAAAGCCTTGAAAATACTCTCCATTTTGTGTCAAAGACCAGTGTTTATCCTAGAAAAATGTGAAGAACATTGTGTGAATCTATAAACATTAAAGATCATCCCTTCTTTGGAACAACGATTATTGTCCAAGCATTGTTAGTTCAAAATTTTAGACTCGAAATATCTTGATCCCATTATCTCAACATCATCATCTCTATCAGTGACTTTTTCTCAGGCAAAGGTTGACAAATCTTATTCTTACATCATCAAAACCTTGAGATCAAGATAAATCGACATCTATCCTTAGAATTACCCTTGTCCAAACATAACTCAGACTGTCCTAGAAAGGTTATCCTTTTCTGTTTTCTTTATATCACTTGTTTTAGTCACAAAATATGGACCACACTATGTCTCAAACACCCTATGGAGGGCCTTACACAAGGTCTATGGCTAGAAATCAACTTGAGGACTCATACATCAACCGATTCTCTACTTGGGAAATAGAGTGAGAGGATGGTCCTTTGAAGAATACCAGTCCTTCTCTTTTTGAGAATCCCCGTGGGTCAGCCATATTCCAAATATCACAGAAGAGGAGCTCAAAGATATAGAGCAAGATGCCCATTCTGCGCAAGTGGTTGACACTGTTGTAGAGAGGAACCTTGAACCTTTCTTAGCCATATTGATTAACAAAGGAGTCAAACTCCCCACTGAATTCAATCTGTCCACAATATGGTCTGAAAACCCTCTCGCAGGTCAAAACACTACTCAGCCCTCTCAAACACTGCCTGTGGTTTTTCAAATCTTCCCATCCTTGACGAAACCAACATTGGCACAGATGATACCCAATCAAACCAATTTCACAAACCAAGAAAGGACATCTTCCACATAGAGAATGAAAGGCTCCCAACTAAGTGTACCCATGGTCACTAGTATGCCTCCACCTTCGGTCTTATGGCCTGGCCAATCAAGCTCTCATGCTATGCCTTCCATCCCACCAACAATTAGTAACACTTTTGCCACCATTCCACTACCGCAGTCAATCCCTACTAGCCTTGGGGTCAACACATCATTCCCACAGGGATCCATCTCCGTAGGTCTAACTTTCAGTTAATGACCACCCAAGGTTATGCCTTTGCTTACCCAACAACATCAACCCCAGCTTTAGCTGTAACAACCTCAACCCCAGCAGTAGCAACCCCAGCTTTAGCTGCAACAACCTCAACCCCAGCAACAGCAACCCTAGCTTCATTAGCAACAACCTAAAATCTAGCAACAACAACCACAGTTTCAACAACAACTGTATCCCCAACCCCAACAGAAAACCCAACAGAACCAACCTTGGGCTACTCACGTGCCCCCAGTTTAAAATCGTGTGTTGGGAAATCAATATCAAGCCCCAAGGATGCGGTCCTATGTTCTTAGTCAAGGGGCACCGAGACGCAACCTCATACCTACTACAATACAGAGGTACCATGTCACAAATCCTCCTCAGTCTCAAATAGACATGTTGATCCAACAAGTGCAGAACCTTCAAACCCAAATGATGGATATGCAAAATCAAGGGCAAACTAAATCCTATACTACAGAGGATTTGTACACATATCCCTTTGACCACTCACTTCACATGTCTCCATTCCCAACTCATTTCTCGGTACCAAAATTTGACAAATATAGGGGCAATATTGGCAACCCTATTGAGCATATCTGAGAGTTCTTTGCTAGTTGTAATGAAGTGGCACATGATGAGACATACTTAATGCAACTATTCTCACAAAGCTTAGCCAGACCAGCAATGGAATGGTTCTCGCATTTACCTCATGGCATTCTATCTTGGGGTGAATTAGCCAAAAAGTTCATCGCTCACTTCCATCATAACATCGAGCGCAAGGTTAGTATCAAGGACCTTTGCGATATCAAACAGAAGGATGGAAAGTCTTTTGTAAAATTCCTACAGAGATGGAGGAATACTGCAAATAGGATAACATATGCTGTACCTGTGCAAGACCTAATAGTCATGTTCGTTGACAATCTGATACCAGACATGTCATTTACAGCATAATTGCAATTAGCTCCGAACTTTACACAACTTATCAAACAAGGAGTTTTTTGTGAGCAGAACTTGGTCAAAAGAGGTGTCCTTGCAGATCCTTCTCAAATGAACACAAACAGGATTGCAACGGACAAATCTAAGTGGTGGAATAAAAACAAAAATATTACTAACGATAGTGTCATTTCAAAACCAAGAGGCAAGGTGCACCTGTGGCCAACCAACAACCTACAGTGCCCGCTCCACAAGCATACACTCAAACTCAACCTCCTTCTGTCCAAGCGGCCACTGTGTGAAATAGTGAGCAACAAACTCAACGCAAAGCATAGTTTCAATTCCAGCAATGAGACTTCACACCATTGGGAGAGTCAATAGAATCAACTTTACGAAAGTTGATACAATCAAACAACATCACTCTCCCAAAAATTAGGGAATACGAACATGGTGCAATCAAGCCAAGGTGGTACAATGACAATGATTTCTGTGAGTTTCATCAGGTGAAGGGACACAAAACACCCAACTATTACCGATTGAAACACGCTATCCAAGATCTGATTAACACATGGGTCATCGATATACCCAAACCAAAGGAACAAATGATCATACGATATTCAATGATACATTTCATGGTCACAATAAAGGGAAAGCCTCCGGGTCTGGTGGATAGTCCAAATAGGTCAACTACACTTATTCCAATAATGATAACGTTATCAATTGCCTAAATCCTTCAGATAGCCATGTGGCTACGATCACTATCAAGGGCCAAGGTAACAAATGTGCTATAACCACCCATCATACCAAAGCTATCTTGCAAGGAGCACCTTCCTCATCTGCTATACCAACCAACCCTCAAGAAAACTCAGATCCACAGACAAGCCTAGTGGATCAACTAAAGCGCACGCCTGCCCAAATCTCCATGTTTGACCTCTTTCACATATCTCCGTAGCATAAACAAGCACTTGACCAAGCCCTTTAGAATGCAGCTATCCCAAGGGACATAACTCCTGAAAGCTTCCAAATGATGGTTAATCATATGACAACAAAAAAACATGCAACATTCATAGGCCATGATGTGCCACCGCACAAACCCTTGCATCTGATTGTCCAATTCCACAAAAGCGCAATCCGTAGAGTCCTTGTTGGTGGTGGGGCTAGATTAAAGATGTGTATGTTAAAGATAATCAAGCAACTAGGCTACTTGGAATCCAGTATTGATGTCACAAGGAGGATAAATATTAGAGCTTACGATGAAGAGGAAAGATCCTCTAAAGGTATTATCATTCTACCTATCCGGATTGGTCCAGTTGTCAAGAACACTCCCTTCCAAATCCTAGATCTTGAGTTGGGATACAACATGTTACTAGGGAGACCATAGATACATGAGATGCAAGTCGTCCCTTCAACATATCACCAGTGCATCAAGTTCCCACACCAAGGGGAAGAAATCATCATTGAGGGAGATCCAAATCCTTTCCAATACTGCAATGCGTTTCAAACCAGTACTGACAACCAGGTTCACTTGAACCAAGAGGCAAGTATCCCGTCTACATCAAATTCAATTCGCAAAGATGTCACAAGAAAATTGGGAAAAATATCCATTACTGACAAGGGTTATGGTGAATACAGCTACGAGGAAGATTTCACTATCACAACATTCCTCAGAGCCGAAGAACAGATGGCATGTCACAACCAGTTGTTATAACAGAACCCCTAGAGCCCGTTCTATTCAGGTGTCCACCCACAACCTTTGTCAGATGGGGAGACATTGTAGAAGAAAACCCATTTGATCAAGATATCAATACATGGTTGTACCAAGATCCACAAGAGACACTTCACCAACCCTTAACCATATCAAACTATGGAAATGGTTATACAATGCTGCAAAGATTTGGGTATGAATGTACAAATAGTCTGGGGGCAAGACAACAAGGCTTAATGGAACAATCTCTCCCGCCAACCCATAAAAACAAGAGAGGGTTAGGCTATGAGAAACAAAGAACCAACCCTATCATCTATGACATACCCATTGATCAAGAACAAATAGTAGAGTTACACCAAGGGAAAAATCTGGAACACATCTTAATCAACAACATACTTCAATAGTTGTTGCCCGCCGAAGTGGGGACCTCTCAATCCTGAATAAACCTAAACCAAGAAATTGACGATAACGAAGGAAGTGAGACATCTGATGAGCGTTCTAGAAAAAATGAATCCCATGAGTATGAGTGGAGATCCCTTCATGACTCTGAACCTTCGATCCTAGACTATTCCCCTTAGTTAGCCACCACCATACACCTTAATGACCTGTTTGACCAACTATCCATTGACGACCAACCCTACATCAATAAATATGTCGATAAAAATTCCTTAGGTGGTGTGTCCCCATCACAGTCTAGGTTTGTCAGAACCATCTCCATAGTCCCCTTCAACCAAATAGAGTCAACCCAACACGAGGGCCTATGTCTTGTACACTCAGAACTAATAGAGTGGGATCAACAAGGACCGCCTGATATGAATGTCTTTGAGAATGATGAGGCCATCACAAATTTCATGGGACTTAGAGAGGGAATGCCATCAGGAGAACATAAAGTAGGTTTCTCCATTGACTTCGACAGATAAACATACTTTGGGGAGGAAGCCCCTCTTTCCAATCATAAAAAAAAATTGAAAAATAAAAATGAATCATCAGTAAATGAAAACTGAAAGGTGCTTACTAACACAAAAAATGATAAAAAGACAAAACAAGACATATATTCTAGTAAAAACCTCACTGAGGTGCTAGAAGATGGAAAGAAGGAACTCCTCCCCTTGACAGAGGAAACATTGGCATTGTTAGCGGAAGAAACATAAGAAGTCAACTTGGGAGATGACAAGAACCCAAAGAACATTTACTTGGAAAAATCACTCACCTTGAAGGAGAGAGAATAGTTCATCAGTTTCTTCAAGGAAAGGATGATCAATTTTGCATGGTCCTACTCAGATATGCCAGTATTAGATCCAAATCCTATGTTGCATCATCTCCTGTTGCTACCCAATGCCAAACCTGTCAAACAGAAACTAAGAAAGATGCATCCCCATGTTGCATTGCTAGTAAAGGCAGAATTGAAAAATCTACTAGATGCTAAGTTCATAAGACCAATCCCATACGCAGACTGGATATCTAACCTAGTATCGGTTACAAAGCAGAGTGGTCAGATTTGAATTTGCACAGAATTTATAGATCTTAACAAAGCTTGTCCCAAGGATGACTTTCCTTTGCCTAACATCAATATGATAGTAGATCTAACAGATGGCCATCAAATTCTATCACTCATGGATGAATTTTTAGGGTATAATCAGATAAGGATTGCACTAGAGGACCAACATAAAATGGATTTCACATGTCCTTGGGGAACATATTGTTGGAACGTCATGCCGTTTGGTCTAAAAAATGCCAGAGCAACATATCAAAGGGCCATGACAACCATCTTTCATGATCTCATCCACAAGACAATGGAAGACTACGTTGAGGACATACTAGCAAAGTCGATGCTTTGAAGGGATCATCTAAAAGTATTGGGACCAATCTTTGAAAGAATGCAGGAATACAAGGTCCATTTAAACCCAAAGAAATGTGCATTTGGGGTCATAGTAGGGAAGCTACTAGGGTTCATAGTGTCACATATAGGCATTGAAGCAGACCTAGAGAAAGTCAAAGCAATATTGGACATGCCTCCACCGACCAACCTAAGGGAACTAAGGGGGTTACAAGGAAGGCTCCAATCAATCAAGCACTTCATAGCTTAGCTAGCAGAAAAGTGCCACCCATTCCAACATCTACTGCACAAAGACATCAAATTTATATGGACAGAACAATGCGAACAAGCGTTCCAAATATTCAAGGATTATCTACTCAAGTCTCCCATATTGGTGCCACTTGTCCAAGGTAGACCATTTCTTCTATATATCTTGGAAACATAATCAACATTAGGCATCCTCTTGGCACAAAATGATGACACAATCAAGGAGAGATCCATTTACTATCTAAGAAGAACATTGGTAGGATTTGAGCTCAACTATACGCCAATTGAAAAATCACGCCTCACAGTTGTCTTAGCTTCCTAGAAGCTGAGGCATTACATGTTGAGTCACCAAAAAAATTTGATAGCACATATTTATCCTTTAAAGTATCTCCTAAGCAAAACAACACTCATTGGATGACTTGCAAAGTGGGTACTAATCTTAAGCAAGTTTGACATTGAATACATAGACAAAAAATACATCAAAGGGTAAATGATTACAGATCAACTAGCATAGGAACCTATTCAGGGTCATTATCCTATCATCTCTGACTTTATCGATGAGTCTATTATGAAACTACAACTAGAGATTGAGGTAGGACAATTATACTTTGATGGGTCGTGCACGAGCCATGGTGCGGGGACAGGAATAGTGCTCATCACTGCGAATAATAATGCAATTCTAAAATCATTTAGACTCAATTTACCGTGCAAAAACAACATAGTAGAATACAAAGCACTGATCATCAGGATAAAGACAACAATTCAATGGAGAATCAAGAACCTTAAGGTCTACGAAGATTCATAGTTGGTCATTAGCCCAGTCAACAATGACTATATGAAAAAAGATAAGAAGCTAATACCATACAAAGAATAGATGGATGGGTTGCGAACTAAGTTCCAATACATCTTCTTTGAGAAAATACCACGGGCTCAAAACAAAGATGCAAACACGATGACTACCATAGCATCACTGATTGATATGCCAGACAATGAAACCTGATTCCAGTTTTTGGTGGAGCAACTCATGATGCCATCACATCAAGAACCAATCACAAAATCAACATGCGTCCTTATTGGTATTGAAACCCCATGGTACCATGTTGTTTATAATTACCTCCAAACTAGTGTCTTACCTCCCAACTTATCTAGAAACCAGAGAAAGTCCCTCATCCGCCAAGCCTCTAGGTATACCATCCTTAACTAATCTACATTGATGAAGTCTAGATATAATGCTATTATGATGTCTCACTTCCATGTAATCCTAGAGAGATATGTATGAGGTACATGAAGGAATTTGTGGAACCCACGGAGGTGGCAACCGCTTAGCTAAAAAGATCATCCGCATGTGATACTACTAGCCCAGAGTAGAGATAGATCAAATATGTACAAAGGTGTAGGCAGTGTCAAATTTATGGAGACCTCATCCATGCACCAACCCAAGAATTAAATCCTATCACTTCACCATTGCCATTTTCTATGTGGGGATTTGACCTAGTAGGCAAAATTACACCTTCTTCAAAAAATGGACACAAATACATCATAGCAGCAATAAATTACTTCACTAAGTGGGTGGAAGCAATTCCCCTCACTAACATAACTGGAAAACAGATATCAATGTTCATACTCAACCACATCATCTGTTGATACGGGGTTCCTCAAACCATCCTGACAGATCACGATACACCATTCCAAAACAAAGATGTTGAAGAGCTATGTGAATAGTTCCAAATAAAACAAGGGTTCTCTTCACTCTATTGTCCTCAGGAAATGGCCAGGCTGAAGCGACAACCAAGACCATCTTGAAAATCTTGAAGAAAACAATGAATGAATCAGGGCAAGACTGACATTTACACCTTAGTCCCGCATTATGGGCATACAAAACTAGTGTGAGAATACCTACAGGAGCCACTCCTTTCTCCCTAGTTTATGGATCAGAGGTGGTCCTACCCCTCGAAGTGGAAATCCCATCCCTGAGGATATCATTGAAGAACATGATTTCAGATGAAGACTACAGAGTAGCAAGGCTCAGTGAACTGGAACTACTAGATGAAAGAAGACAAAATGCATTCAATCACTTACAAGGCTATCATAATCGCCTTAGAAGGAGATATCATAAGAAGGTGAGGCCATGAACATTTGAATTAGGAGACCTCATCCTCATGGAAAATCAAAAGAACCAAGTAGAAAGAGTGAAACCAGGAAAGTTTGAGCCTAACTGGCTAGGACCATATGTCATTGTCAACTCTACCCAGAGTGGGGCATACCAAATGGTGACACCAGAAGGAGATCAACTCCCTGGATACATAAACAAAATGCACCTCAAGAGGTTCTATGCTTGAGGTCTCAATGGTTAAGGAAACTATCTACATATCCAAAAAATACCAAAAAAAGATCAAAAAATACAAAATGTTACGTTGGTGAAAACCTGGTAAATAGGCGCCTTGGCCGTCAACAAAAAAATCAAAAAAGAAAAAAGTAAAGAGAAATAAAATCACTCTTAGTGAGAACCTAAAAAATATGCGCTATTGAGTAGGTACCTTGGTGAAAACCTGGCAAACAGGCGCCAAGTGTTCAAATCCAGCTTCACCATTAATGAACTCCAAGATCAAAAGCTTGAGCCCACTTCAAATGCAAGACTGACTACCCAAGCTATATCCAGAAGCACAAACCCCTCTGAGCACCCACACTTATCCATGGTTAGTAATGGTCCACCATAATAGGGGCGATTCTAAATGTCTTGAAAAAAAAATCCCCAAAAAATCAGAAAACTCATCAAAATCCTTAAAAGGTCAATAACCTGAAAAAAATCAATCTTCATAAAAAACAATAAAATAATTGCAAAATCCTAGGCAATAAAACTGACTCGGTTATCAAGAGAGAAAAAGGCGATCACACCAAGTCAATCAATGTCAAAACCATGAGATTTGAGAATCAACATTGGGCCCATATGACACAACTTTATCAATCTGTCAAATCTATCAGTAAGAAAAATACCAACCAAGCCAATCTATGAAATTTTACAACCATGAGCTTTGCGAATCAGCATTGGGCCCATCTGACACAACTTGATCAACCACCAAAAATGATAAAAATCAATCAATCAATCATATCAATTGTCTTATACAGTGATGGATACGCTAAAAAATAGACAGGTCAGTCTTATATGAGTCATTAATTATTGAAACTAGAGATAATCAAATCAATCAAGCCTATCAAAAGAGTCGACCAATCAAGAGAATAAAGGAACAATAAAAAAATGTTGACTAGGTCAGTCAGTTGGTCAGATGTCAGTCTATATTTTGCGGTTATGTTCTTATGCTACTCCAGGATCCACCAAGTGAGGAGAGTAGCTATGATGGATCATGACTTATTTTCTTTGATTGCTGTCTGTTGAATGTTCACTTTGATTCTGGGGCCATTATGATTTAGGATAAATGCGGTAGGTGTTGTCACTTATCTGGTAACCACATAGTTCCATGATCTGAGCTTAACCCTGGGAAAGAAATGGACATTCATTCTCTATTATCTTCTTGTTTATTTACCAATAGAATCATAGCGGTATCCAGATGGACTCTGGGTGCATTGGATTTCTATCTCGGTTTTTATGGGATTTATCGTTAAAATATCAAGAGTTCATAGTGTTATTCAGATGGACTCTAGGTGCATTAGAATTCTATCTTGGTTTTTTGGTCTTTCTTTTTCAAAATCAAGAGCTCACGGTGCTTTCCAGATGGACTATGGGTGCGTTGGAGTTCTATCTTGGTTTTCTTTTTTCTTTTTTGTTTGCATTGTTCATAGTGCAAAGCGATATCTAGATGGTCAATATTTGTGTGCTTTTGGCTCTTTCTTTTCAAACAGGGAACATAGCTGTGTTAGGAATAAGGTGTATCAACCTTTTATATTTCCTTACATTTGATATTTTCCAAATGTCGACACTTTGGACAACGTGTAAGGTAATCATGACTAAAACAGTTATGACGGATTCCTATGACGGTCATTATTATTTGTAAGAGCTAATTGTGGAATTTTTGATGACGGGTGAAGATGTACAAGACATGTGGAAACTAATTAGTTGTGTACACTCTTATGCAATGAAAATTTTTTGGGTTCCTATTTTCTCGGAGAATGGTAAAACCCTAATACGGTCGCCTTTGGAAGTTGCCCTAAAAAGTGAAGCGCATGATATAAGCATTTTTTAGGGTTGCAAATCTGAGAGAAGTTAGTGTATTGTTGGAACATTTTTATGCTTCCAAATTTGTCTTCAAGTGTTGATAATCTCCTAAAATAACTTGCATTGCAAGTGTATTGTAAACAGTATTAGTTTTGATTAATACATTGTGCAGGTTTTGGAGTGCTGGGGTTTTTTATTGAAAGGTTTTCCCCAGGGTAAATCATTGTGTCATTCTCATTTTTCTATGTATGCATGTTATTGTATTATCATTCTATAATTTTTAAGGGTTAAATATGAATTTGCATGATCCTCTTCTCGGGAGTTTAGCATAGGAAGCTATTTTCTACACACTTTGTTTCCTTTCAAGCTGAACCAAGATGGTCAATATTTGGGTGCACTAAGTTCTCTTTCTATTCATCTCTCTACTCCTTCCGATTATCAAGAGGTCGTGGCAGTATCTAGATGGTATGTGATCTGGATGCATTGGATACTCTTCAAAATTTCATAAAAATATGCAATGATGACAAATATTGGAAACAGGGCAACGACTTGGGTCACTCATCCATATTATTAATTCATATCTATCAAAAAATCAAAAATCCTTTATGTCATCCCATATCTATCAAATCAAATCCTAGAGAATACATTTCCACTAACTATCTTCTAACTAACACATGCATTACTTGGATATTTTGTGCATAATAGATTGCATCCATTCTATTTAAGTGCATTAGAACAATGAAAAAAAATATAGCAGTTGCATACATGGTAATCATATCACATGCATCCATAAGCATCTCATATAAACATGCATTTCATTTCCACCATCCTGCATACACATGTCAGTATCATAGGAAAAGTAAATCATCCATCTAAGAGTCTGCATAATAGAATCACATTGCATAAGAATTTCAACATCTAAACACAATCATGTAGAATCATACATATAACAAGTAAAATAATAGTTGCATCTCATATAAATCAAAATATTTGAGTACAATGAACGGTCACAAGTCACGCTAAAAGAAGGTGATCAACATATATATCAATAAATATTAGTATGCCAAGATACAATGATCAATACAATATCAGATACATCAATGCTTCATCGCTACAAAAATGGTGAATCAGAGTATAATAGATATAATAACTCAGCACGTGCTATCCCCATCCTCGCCACCAGGTGGACGAGGGGGAGTCATATCAAGGGCACTCCTATGTGGTGGAGATAGAGCACCAATCCCACTACTCTGTGATCTCTATGCTCTACTGGATCTCTAGGAGGCAGTGTAGCTGGGAACCCACTGATCTGAAGGAATTGAACCCTCATAGTGGTGCCATGAGTAGTCAATCTCTATCTGGGTATCACACCCAAATCTATAGTATCGGGCCTATAAATCCCAATGAGAAGCATCTTATACACCATCAATGAAGGATCTGACCTCTGAACGAGCCTCTCTCTCTCTCTCTCTCTCTCTCTCTCTCTCTCTCTCTCCTCAGCTGCTAAAACTCTACCCTCCAAAGTAGTAGCACACGCTTCCAAAGTAGGAAGTATAGCCTGAAGATCCTGTACTTGCTGAGTAAGTCACTCTAACTCTGAGGGATCCTCCTCCATCCCCCCCATAGTGACATCCATGTCTTCCTCCTTAGCCCTATCCTCTAATCCTTCATCTCTCCTCTCCCTCACTACCCAAGAATCCTCACTATCAGAACTATCACCAGTACTACTGCCTGTACTGCTACTATCAGTGGATGAGCTCAAATTGGTGCTCTCTGAATCCAAGGCCTCAATGTCAATATCTCCTATCTCCACATCCACATCCTCTGCAATAAACCTCTCCTCCACTCTCAGAGCCAATGCAACAGTAGTGTGAGGATGCACTCTACGATGCAACTATGGTGCCTCCTCCTCCATGACAACACTCAATCCAACTCTGTGAGTACTGCTCTACCCACCCCTCGTCTGAACCTCACCACCAGCTCCCCCTAGCCTAGGCTCATCTCCACTGTCATCTCCCCTCCACCTCCCACCATCTCGGCCCCAATCTCTCCCTCAATCTCTCCCTCCATCTCGGCCCCATCTCTCCCTCCGTCTCGCCCACCCCTACCCCACCATAACTATCAGCGCCTCCTCATGATAGTGCTAGCAATGGGACGTGAAACATCAGTAAGTGAAACATGGAAGGTTTGTGCCCACCAAGCATCATACTGGGGGGTGGTTCCTGCAAAACGATCCAATTCAAATATCAGTACCACATCAGATAAAGAAACAAGTATCACAAAGCAGATATTCTAAGAGAGCAGTAATGAAACTACAAAAGTCATAGCACAAACATATACCTGCATCTACAATGGCATATCACCATGTCCAAGGAACAAGAAGTAAACCTAAAAAATTGGTCTATGCAACATCAAGTGAAACAACAACACCCCATAACGCAACATCCCTCAATTTGTGAGAAAAATAGGTATAAGTGTTAGACACATCCTATCACTCTCCTAACTGCCGCAACACCGTGTCAGTGTTGTGGAAATAAATCATATGCACATGGCGTGTGACATGCCCAATAAAAAATCTCCGCTGATGATAGAAAGGGAGATGTACATCCTCTCCAACCCATACATGACACTCTCTATACTGTCTCCAAATAAAATATGGCATCATATCTAACTGTTGATGCCAATACATCAAATGACTCATGTGAGTCTAAACAATGGCTCCATCATACATAAAGGCATAGCGCCTGTCCGAAGGTAGATCACAAATACCCATAGGAAGACACACAACAATGTGCTCCCACACCCATATTCGAAGAAGGGTAGCACCGCAGCCAAGCGACTTACCATTAAGGTAAGTTGCGTAGAACATATGAAAGTGCATGTGGGCTAACATGCATGGCCCCCATGCAAATACAGTGTGATAACAGACCATACTCTATAACATAGAACCAAAGCCTATAGAGAACCCGCACTGGCATTGATCAGGGCATAAGATGCCACATATCAAGCTGCCTAATAAAGTAGACAATCTATCGAAGCCCATGCCAAATCAGGACCATGGGATATCATACCGGCCAGACAAACCTAGCTAATCCCAAGGCAATCCAGATAACTCAGTCAAAGCTACAATGCCAGGTTGGGTGGCATACTCAACAAGTGCACCCTAAATTGGAAGCTGAAGAATGTGGTAAACATCCTCCAATGTAACAGTACACTCTCTAGTGGGTAACCATATAGTGCATGTCTCAAAATTCCATCGCTCTACAAGAGCTGAGATCAGACCCCTGTTGGTCATAATCTCTGACATATAACATACCCAATATAATCTTAACTCCCTAAGAACTAACCTCTCATCCTCAGACAGTTGGAATCTATAAAAAAGTCCTGCCGGTCTAGGCTCTCGACAATGCATAATCCTCTTGATGAACTACAACAGGAAAAATAAAAAATATATTAGTAACAGATCAAACAGACAAGCGTCAACAAGTTAGCAAAAGAAAAATTGAGACCATACAAATCAATTGCAAAGCTATACAGGCAATTGTGGTAAAAAACACTTCAAATTTGGTACTTTTATGCAATTGCGGAACACAAGATACAAATGCGGCAGTCAAAAAGAAATCATGGCATTCAAAGATAGAGATTCTGGGCCGCTTATCAATTGCGGCTCATAGCCGACAATTGCGGCATTAAAATCGCAATTGCGGAAAAATCGTAGGCGATTGCGGCAATGTTTGCAACGGGACAAAAATAAATAAATTTAAAGAGAGAAATAAATGCATTAATGACACACAAGGCAAGAACACTCACCAAATGTCCTGTGCTAGCTGGCCTCTGATACATCCAGACTCGATCAGACATGTGGGTGACTCTAGGTAAGCCCGCCATAGCACAAAAAAAGGAAGAAAACAAAGAAAATAAGGAGCAAACTCACCAAGATCTCCAGAGATGCAAGAATGAAAAATGAGAAATCAAGGGCTATCTCGACTACTTATAGGGATTTTCCTGGACCCAGTAGTCATCCCGATAGTACGTCCAAGGTGCTGCTTGTCCATGAATCCCAACCAGAGACTTCTACGGAGGAAAAACTCACCCATGCGCCACCAAAGCCAGAGGAAAATCCTCCCAACCCTCCCAAAATCAATCCAAATAACATTTCACCTTCCCAACCCTAGAAAATGAATAACGACCTGTGGACCCTAAAGTTTGACAGATCCCGATAAACAAGGTATTTGGGCCAAAGTGGAATTGATAAACCCGCAGGGAAAATCCTTCCTCGCGTCTTAAAGGCTGCAGTTCAACTACATGAATAACATCACGGAGTACAAGGCCTTGGTCCTTGGACTCTTGTTCACACTAAGAAAGGGAATCACCCACCTTCGAGCAATGGGTGATTCATGGGTGATTCAAAGTTGATCGTTAAATAGTTCTGGAGCCAATATACTTGTCACGACAAAAGTTTGGCCACATACTGCAGCCGGGCATGGAGCCTCATTCAATATTTCAATGCTTTTGGCATCGAGCCTATCCCCTGGAAAAGAAATTATGTTTTGGATGCCCTTACCATATCTGCTAGCACTCTTGAGCCAATGGCTGGCTCACAGGTTGGGAAGTTCTCTGTTGAGATGGTCCCCACCCCGTCCATCCTAGAGAATATCACCCACTTTAAAGTTTTCAAGGATGATCAACATATCTTGGCCTTCATGGCCAATGTTGGTGTCTTTGATGATCATATAGTAGAAGAAATAGATCATGACAATACCGGGCAGGGTGAAGAAGATGATGGGATTATCGACTTGCCAACCAACACTATCCCAAAGGGAATGGTAGCTCTTGAATGCATCTTTGACTCAGACCCTTGAGGCCAAGAGAATATATCATCCTCCTCTACATGAGGAAAATTTGAAAAGGTTAACATCGACCAAGCTGGTGAGGAAAAATTTGTGCACATTGGCACCTCCTGTTCCCCAGGGGAGAAGGAGAAGATTCTCACGGTTCTCCAAGAATACATTGATGTAATTCTATGGGGGTATGAGGATCTGAAGACATATGAAACATCCATCATGACCCATACCATCCCACTAAAACTAGATGCTAAGCCTTTTTGACAAAATCAAAGACCGGTAAAACCATTAATCGAACCTCTGATTCGTCAGGAGGTTCAGAAACTTCTATTAGCCAGTATTATCTTTCCTATCTGACACACAACTTGGGTTACCAAACTCGTCCCTGTGTGAAAGAAAAGTGGCAAGATCCACCTCTGCGTGGATTTTCAAAATTTAAACAAGGAATCCAAGAGGGATAATCACCCTTTCCCCTTGTTGGATGAGGTATTAAAAATTGTCAATGGATCCCAAATGATGTCCTTCATGGACGGGTACTCTGGGTATAACCAGGTCATGGCTAAGTACGAAGACAAAGATAAAATGGCATTCTCCACTAAGTGGGGAATGTTTGCATACCGGAGAATGCCCTTTGGCCTTATCAATGTAGGGGAAACATTTAAAAAGGCTATGGAAATTGCATTCAAAGGCCTAGTAAACAGATGCATAATCATCTACATGGATGATTTGACAGTCTTTTCCCGGGACAGGCGTGATCATTCCGCCCACCTCGCCCAAATTTGTGAGAGGTGTCACTGGTATGGAATTTCCCTCAACCCTAAGAAATGTATATTTGGGGTCACTGAAGGGAAGCTGCTTAGGCATATTATCTCTGAGAAAGGTATATCCAGTGACCCTGAGAGAGTTGAAGCATTATTGAACCTACAAATGCCCGGCAACAAGAAAGAAATGAGATCTTTCTTCGAAAAGATAAATTTTTTTCGATGATTCATCACTGGATTTGCCGAGATAGTGAAGCCCCAAGGCAAAGTGAGTGTTTTATTAGATCAAGCAAACCATAGTGGAGGCACCCATCCTGGCAAGTCCAAACTATTCCCTCCCATTCCATATATACTCCTTCGCTTCCCCGCATTCCGCAGCAGCAGTCCTAACTGGTGCAGGAGCACACCTAGGCTAACGTCCAAGTTGTTTTCATTTTAGCTTGTACTTGACATTGGCCAACTCAAGATAGGTTATTTTTTGTTTAGACTGTAGTGGGTCATTGCAATGTGGGCTAAGTGAGTTAGTCATTAGGACTAAGGTCACAACAATAGCCATTGTTAGTAGTTTTTCAATTTATTAGGCTTAGTTGCTAAATGTCGGATTGGAGTCATGAATGTGTCCTAAACTCTTAAATGTGGACATAGAGATTCTTTGAGGCCTTAAATGATCTTGGATCCTCAAAATGGAGATGTTAGAGGTCCAAAAATATAGGGAGAAGGCATAATGGCAAAGATGCCAAAAGTTGCTAAATTGTTGTCATGACAACATTTGCAATTATTGCAAAAGTTGCATGCAACACAGTTACCTTGGATTCTCCTTGAAACTAGGAGTCAGGAATAAACCAAAAAGGCCTATAATGAAGGAAGAAGACATATAATGGAGAAAAATACTTGAATCATCTAGTTATTCATTCATTGTAACAAGTGAAAAGTTGGAATAGAGCTCTGTAATTCTGATTTTTTGATAATCCTGAGCATTTCATTGAAATAGTGCCATTGCATGGATTGAAAGCTTAGATATAATGATTTTTTGGTGCTCTTAAGATAGTTTTTAACATTGTTCATTCAGTGAGTTAGTTGTTTTGAGGTAGTTTAAGGTCTTGTTCAAATTGTTTTGTGTTTAGGGGACTCACTGGTCCTGTCCTGACCAGTCAGCCAAGTCATGGCTCCCCCATGAAATATAACGATGGGAAACACCTAAGGGTAGATGGATATGTTAGAGGAGTCAGTAGTGTACATATTTGTAGATTTAGGAGTTAGGGAAAGTTGATTTTCTATTTTTAGATCCAAGCCCTAGGCGAGCATGCACTGTTCGGTTAGTGGTCTGGAAGTGAAACAATGAGCATTCACATGCAGGGTAGTGAAGTAATGTACGGTCAAAGTAAATTTCTAGTTAGGGTTTAGTGTTAAATTAACATACTAAGTTGGTTGAGTTCATACCAATTAGGGAGACCAAGTTTTAAACAAGTTTTGCATAGTGTTGCAGACTATCCTAGAAATTAGGCCTATTAGCCCTATTGACCCTAGGTTGTAGGAATCCTATGTACGGAGGAATTCTAAACTTAAAACCTACAAAATACTTTAAGAAATGGAAAAGGGTATCTGGATATGGTCTTAGATTTCTAAGTTCTTTGGAAAAGTTTTGAAAGAACTGAGATAAACACACTGACAAGGGCTACAAGGTAGTAAGCTCAATTAGGCCTCTTAGAGACAAGAACTTGGACTCGATTGAACATGGGTATGAGATCCTTCAAGATGGATTAAATTGTGATCAAATGCAATGTCTACATGGTGATGGACACCCCTACAAGTGATTCATGAGTGTTAGATGGGAAATTGGAACTTAGACACTTCTAAGTGTAAGTAGGAGAAGTGAAGAAGTGAAGTAACTACTAGGGTGTTAGTCTTTCAAAGGTGAAGCACAAAGTGGAGACTCTTAGAGAAGAGTAGGATTAGGACTTAGTTAAT
>MU224920.1:53520-74675 GCA_018584345.1 Thuja plicata
GGTTCAAACTCACAAATTAAGCAATTTGAGTTTAAAGACTTACTTCTTGTTCTTGTACCAGCTTTCTTATCTCCTATGATCTAGTCCTCTAGATGGTTCCTTCTAACATATCTTGCAAGTACAGGTATAGCTCTTTGTATTTTAGCTTGATCCTCATTGCCTTGCACATTATCTTGATCATTATCCTGACCGTCGATAACACCATTTTGACCATCGGTTGCAACATTCTGTTGTTCTAGATTTATGCACTGTTGCTCGGGTAGAGTTGTGGGTTCTTCATAGTATACAAACTTATTGTAGTCTTCTGGTTCTTTTGTGCTCTAGCTCATTCTTTTTTGCAAATTCATCAATCTTTACATTTGCACTTTCAACTATTTTGTTAGAAGCCTTGATTAGACATTTAAAAGCTTTGCTTTTGGTAGAATACCCCAGAAAAATTTCTTCATCACTTTTGGCATCTAGCTTTCCATTTCTATTGTCCTTTAAGACATAACATTGACTGCCAAATTTTTTGAAATAACCTACATTGGGTGTTTTACCATACCATAGCTCATAAAGAGTCTTCTTTGAGTCCTTTCTTAATTGTACTCTGTTAAGTGTGTAGACAGTAGTGCTAATAGCTTCTCTCCAGAAGATCTGGGTGATGTCCTTCTCTATCATCAGTGTTCTTGCACAATCAACTATTGATCTGTTCCTTCTCTCAGCAATCCCATTTTGCTGTGTGTTCTTGGTGCAGAAACCTGTCTTTTTATTCCATGCTCATTATAGAAATTAGTGAATTCATCTAATATAAATTCTCCTCCTCTATCTAATCTCAAACATTTCAGATCCTTACCACTTTGTTTTTCTACCATAGCCTTATACCATTTAAACATCTTGAGTGCTTCAGATTTTTCTTTTAGAAACATAACTGTCATCATTCTAGAGTAATCATCAACAAAGAGAATAAAACATCTATCTCCATAATAGATCTTTGTCCTCATAGGTCCACATAAGTCAGTATGGACTAATTCTAGAATGTCATCAGATGTATGGGTTTTTCTTTTCAAACTAGACTTTGTCTTACCTTTTTGACAATTCTTGCACATGATGTTGTCTGGCTTTGTCATCGTCGGTAAGCCTCTTACACTTCTTTTCTTACTTATTTTCATCATGTTGTCAAAATTCACATGACACAACCTTTTCTGTCATAGCCATATGTCTTTGTTTCTAGTCATCAAGCAAGTGGGGTTAGTATCATTCAGATAGAATAAGTTACCTTTGGTCTGTTCACCGGTACCAATTCAGTGTTTCTGATTTGGTGTAGTCTGTCACTTGGTGAATACTTGACTTTTATGCATTGCTAAAAGCATAACCTCTGTTCCATTGATTCTCTGAAGTCTTTGGCATTATTTCTATGACCATACAGATGATATCAAGTTGACAACAATGACAATACAAACCATTAACTGATTTAATGTCTTGCATCATCTTCAACTTAATATAGTTCAAACATTCAATCAGTTACATGTCATCAAAAGCTTGTGAATTGGTTGGAGGAGAGTTAGCTCGGTGATGAATATGTCTTGTGTGTTTGGGTAAGGTGAAGAGGTAGAGAAGTATTCTCTTCTCTCTTTGAGAAAATTAGAAAATCTGACCCTCAAATCTGAGCCAAGTTTTCTGTCACCTTTAGAGGGCCTGTCAGAAGTTGAACCTCCAGGAATGACCCAATTGAGTACACATCTATCACCGGTGATTCCACCTCACTATAATAAAGTATGATTTGTCAATTCCAAAGACTCCAAAGCCATGGTAACTTCTTTCTCATGATTCTGACTATCATCTTGAGAAAGCCTTGTCTGTTGTACTGAGCAACGCCGCTCCCAGCCCTGCTTGCGGGGGTGTATAAATTTCAAGTTTTGGTGTGGCTATGAGGCCCAAGCCCTGTATCAGGGACACCAGAGGTTATTGTGAATGGAATCCCACTAAGAAATTTCTTAGTTAATTACCTACCCGGATCACCTTCAAAAGGAGACATAATCTTTGCGCAGAGAGAGGGAAGAATCTCTCTCCTAGATTCTCACCATAGGTATGGACCTGGACGCTTGAAGGTGGTATATGATGCTAGCCCCTGCTTTAAGGGTAACCTTTGAAAATATATTATTTAGTCCTTGGAAAGACCAAAAACACGGGCTCCCTCTAGGGGGTGACACAACTGTGTGAGGTGCACACATACACATAAGCAGCGAGGCACGAATTTTGTCTTCTCTACCATTTTTTTTTGTAGGGATAGCTAAGTGCTTGTTTCAAGTCTTAAACTATCTAATCATGATTAAAAAAATACTCCCATGATTCTGCCAAGTTGCCTTGTCCTTGGTAGAACTGTTTACGACTACTTGCGTCAGTATTGCTTGATCAAAACTTTGTGCTTGTTAATGATTATTTGTCACATTCAAATTGAGAATATTGATCTGAAATGTCATAAAAATTTCCTAAATCTGGAAATTCTATCAGAGAACAGTCCTAACTGTGTCTCAAAATCTAACTTTTGTCTCGAAAACTGAGTTGATCTGTCGAAACCTAGAGTTTTCTGGCTCGAGATTCTAGAAACTGAGCATTTCCTTGCGCATAGTTAAGTATTTCCTCGCATGAACCAGCCATTTCTTGTGTTAATCTGTACCCTGGTGTCCCAAAACAATGAGCTATTTCTCATTGAATGATGAGTTTTTTGTCTAATCTAATTTTTGTCTGAGATTTGATTGCCTGTTTCTCTGTTGTCTGCAGTCTGAAACTGATTGTCTTGAGTTGCGAACCGACCGATTATTTCTCAAACTTGTTTTGTCTCTTTATTCTCTATCCTACCTGTTATCATTTTAGTTGCACCCCAAATTGATAAGTTGATTGTTATCTTACATTGTTGTGGATTTGATAATTTGCTATCCTAAGTACAGAATTGGCTTGAAAAACATCAGAGAAAGTACACATGCAATCTAGCAACTGTAAATAGAAGAAAGGACTTGCATAAAGGGTACATCCTTTCAAACTTTGTTCATATATTGAAGACAAATATCTTATTATTGCATTCATGATTAACACTTATGTTTTTCTCTAAGTATTGATCTAATTTTAAACTTTCAAATTTAGAGAATTGATCATTACATTGGATATTTTAAATGAATGCAATCAGCAAGTATTCCTTTATAGGTTACATCTTTCAGTGAAGAATACTGAGAAAATTTACAATGTAGAAATTAGTAAAGAAGCATTGGAGAAATTAGGGATCTAAGCATTGCCTTGGAGAGGTATTTAAACATGCTGATAGTCTGTCATCTATGTCTCCATGTCTGCTTCTTTGTCTTCACCCTAAATCTCCTTCTAGTTTGATCCTGCATCATAGAGAGAAAGAGTAGTTAGATCCAAGATTGGATCTAAACAATGCATAAATCCCTAAGAACAACATGCTGCAATCAACACTTTCAGAACTACATATCTACTTAGTAAACATCAAATGCAATAACAAGGTATACATTAGCAAAAACTAAATAAAGTATCAAAGGGACATAGTCCTATGAAACCTTTTACTACATGTAGTTGTTATCTTGCATTAGAAAGAGATTATTAACAAAGAAGCAGATCAATCCCTATGTGAGGTCAATAAGTCCAATTAGAAAACCCATATTCATACATAAATTTTATCCCACATAACATTTACATACAAATATGAATTCACTGATTGAATCCATCAATCTAACATAGGGACTCAGAACTGATTGTATGCAAGTGAGAGGTCCACAAATTCTAAAGTATGTTATGCAAAAGGGAAAAATGGGACAAAACAAAGTGATAACAATGCTATTCTAAAAAGCTACATGTGAAATTAAATGATGTAGAGTGTTCCTAAATGAAGGATGTGGAAGCGAACAAAGAAGTAGATTTGCAAGGAAATGAGGTAACACTGTACCCTTTCAATATACAAAGCATGCATGAGATACCATATACATGTTATGTTGAAATAATAAGATAATTTAGAAAGGAAATAGAAGGAAGTAATGATATTCACTTTATAACAGTAAATCATACACAAGATGAAATATTAGTGTTGCTGTTATAAGAGATAGGTGTGCTGAAAGAAATACAGTGTAAGAGATTCACAAGAAATGCTATTATCAAGTACAGTAAAAGAGGAAGGAAGATAGAAAAATAGATTATTTTGAATACTAATACTATTTGCTTCATGTGCAGATTAAAGATTAACTAGAATGCACAATCATTACAATGTATGTAGGAAGGTTAAATGTTTCAAATGTGCTTTATGTTATGAATTTGACCCATGGGAATCACGAGCCCATGCTTGAACCCCATGGGTGATAGTTTAATATGCTAAAAAGATGCTAAAAAAATCAAGCACATAAACATATTTTGTTGCTGAAAATGAAAATATGTGCTATGATTCTTGTTACAACAAGAATGCTGATATTTTATGAAAACAGAGTATCAAATGCAGTTTGAAAAGAAGATGAATTATTTCTTGCAATAAAATAAATGATATAGTTCATATTCATAATAGTTCCTTCAAGGTAAATACATGCTGTTACAAATTTTTGATGCTATAATGCAGAATTCAGTAATGCGTTTAGAAGGTGTTCCTGATTGAAATGAATTATCAAGTGCCAGGAACAGAATGGTAGAATCTAGGAAAATGAGGTAATTCTATACCTTATCATTGTGCAAAGCAAAGATTAAATATTATGTAATGCTGGTTTGAACTATGCATATGAAAATTATAAAATGAAACAGTGCACAAAGATAGAACAACCCAACAAATAACACTAATGTTGTGCCAAGACAAGAGAAGCATATGCATAATTTCATAAGCTATTGGCATTAGAAAAGTTCAATGTTGTTTAGTAAGAAGAAAGTAGTCTACAGTAGCATCTGTTTCTGCAAACAAATGAGAAGGAATATTAATATTCAGCAATGATATCTATTTATACACATGTTCTTAAAAATGGAACAGAACAATATGTATCTATGTATTCATGTTTTAATCGACATAAGAGTCAAGGATGCTGGGATTTGTACAAAGAGGAAAGCATGTAGGGACAACATACAATATTATAGCATGGTCTCCACACAAGGCAAAGACTATAGGCGATTCTTACTTATTGTCAAGATCTGATTCATTGATATTTTGAAATGTTTTCAAGTTTGCAAGTACATCTATTTAAGACAACTCCAGACAACATGAAGATAAACAACAGACAGCTCATATGGTTGTTAAAACTACAAACCAATAGTATGCATGGTGGAAACCAACATAAACAGTGTAGCATCTAGTATTACTAGTTTCCAGAAAATAAACAAACCAGAAGTCAAGTTAGCGAAGCAGCGACTGGAGTGAACTCAAGTTGAGTTTATTTTTAGACTACAAACTATTATTGCAATATGTCCACCATTAAACTACAGATTTGTCATCATTTATGACATGAATGATGGAGAAGATAAACTACAGAGAAAAACTCAAGATGTGCAAAGATCATGAAAGATGGAGTCGAGAAGAAAGGAAATCAGCAAACCCAGAATTATTTTCACAAGAGACGAACACCCAAATATAGTTCAAAAATAAAATATGCTACAGAAAGTTTGAATAAAAGCACAAAGAGTAAATAAATAAAAGGAGATAAAAGATGATAAATTATCTTTTTAAACTTGCAGATCAAGTATGGAGCCCGATTTTGAAGCATGTTGTCCAAGCTTGAGCTATTTGTGAACCATGAGTCTGGGAAAAGTCTGAAGATGTGGCTGGAAGAGGCCAAGATTCGAGACCAAGTAAGACATCTCCATGTCTTTCAGTCACACTTCAGACTGAACCCAAGTTCACAGTGATAAGAAGATCCAGTTCATAGCCATCAAACAAACACGAGGTTGAGTCCATTCCAACAGAGGAAGCCCGAGTTCTAATTCATGCAAGGATACATGAAACACCATGTATCATGGTGTCTCAACTTCTAGTTCAAGATATTCACATTCAACAAGTAGTGGAGGTCGAGTCCAATGAAGAGGCTATGTTCAGACAAAGAGATAGTTATGCAAAGCACCATTATTCATGGCATAAATTGTACAATAAGAGAATGCATGGAAACCGAGAAGTAGAGAACCCGAGTACAATTATAGTGGGAGGCTAAGTTCATACAAAAAGTGGCACCATACTCTATGGTATCAAGACTTTAGTTCATATACCTTTGGTGAAGAGAGCCTGAGCTCTTTTGTTTGAAACAACTAACTAAAGTGCCATAGGCATGCATAAAGTCTGAATTCCTGTTCACAACAACATCATTAATACAAAATAGAACCTTAGCTCTATGTTTTCAATAGTGAAACTCCAGATTGCATGGTGACATTAAGAGAGCCAGAAGATCACCATATTTTCAGCATGGTGGCAACCAAACCCTAAGCTTTTTTTTTTCTCGACACACAAAAGTAAGATGCAATACAAAAATGCCTATGTTCAATTCGATGGATTTTTGGAATCCACTGCAGTCCGAGTTAAAGTCCATGTCAGACAATAGTGCATGGTATCCTTTCAACAGATGCTACAATAATTTTATCACATGGGATATGATGGATATTTTTGGTGATTACATCGACCTTAGCTTATGGGTTAGGGCTGATAAACCTATGGTGCTGATTTCATGTGTTAAGGCTATACATCGTATTAGGGTTTAGTTTTATAGATCAGTTTCTTTGATCATATGTTATAATTGTAGGGCGTGTTTTTTTATTTTTAATGTTCTAAGTGTATTCTTAGGAATATACTTTGATAATGCTATGTAATATATGTTGATATATATGGATGAGATGAAAATCTTAAATCAACATTAGGAGATATAGTTGAAAGTTAAATTTTAGGGATAATTTATGCCTTAGATTTAGGGTTTAATGGAGATCATGAAGGGCTTGTTATAAGCTATATTTGAGGACATCTATTGGGCCTGGAAATCAGGAATCTATCTATTTTAGAGGCACTTTTTAGGGGTAGTTCTCATTTTCAAGTTAAGCCTTGGAGGCTATATATTTGTGTTTCTTATTCACCTTAAGGGGTTCAAAATTTTGGGATTTTGAGGTATTAGTGAACACATTTGTTCCTTTGGCCATTTTCTTGGTATTTTGTAACCATTATGCAAATTTGAGAGATAATAAAGCTGGCTTCACCATTTACACATTTTTTTGAGTCTTGCATCCATCCTTTTCAAGTTTTTCTGCATTCAAGTGTTTATCATTTTTTAGGCATAGATTAGTGAATTATTACAGATTCCTATTCTAAGTTTTAAAGATTAACTTTTTGCAAAAAGTTATCTATTTTTGGTTGAATTCCTATCATTAGTGGTACCAAACCCTAATAAGGAATTGTAAGCCATCCTAGATGTTGAAAATTTGAATTATTTACAGAATTTAGCAGTGTGTGTCTTGTAAGTACAGTCTTGCAAATTTTGATAAATCTACATCCATCTTCGGTGTATCACCTTTCCTAATCAGTTTTTCTTCATTTTCCAAGTTCTCTTTCTCCCTTTTCCCAGAACCACAGAATTTAGTATTAGGTGATATTTCAAATCCAATAGGAACTGGCCTAGAATCTAGAGATTCATTCTCTAATCCACCTAGGAGAATGTTTCCATGTTTCAACAAGATGGATAGATTTTGCATCCATCTATAGGCACAATCCTGATTGACAACACTACCTTTCTATGCTTTTGTACCTTACGACACGATAGTCACATCTTGGCTATTCTAGCCATACTCTTGACGATTCATGCCGGGTGCATTTCACATCTTGGTTGTTCTAGCCTTTATCTCCTTTTCAATATTTCCAGAGATAGAGTTCTGAGTTGGATCCTAAGTCCTCTCTCATTTCATCTTTATCTATGCTTGTTACAATGAGAAGCAGTAACATATTTCCCATTCATGGTTCCAGAATAAGTAAAGGTAGATCTCGTAATCAAGGAAGAGGTCATTCCAAACCTATTGTTCAATCTGATAGTCAAGAGGGATCTTCACATTCCTCCTCTCTATTTATTATAGATCCCAGTCTAAATCAGAAACCAGTGTTCCAGTAGTGCTATAATCCCTTGTTTCAAAGACAACCTGAACTATTGTTTCAAGATCAACAGAACTCATTTCTTCCAGATCAACAAAAATTGGGAAGGTCACTTACTTGGGTTGACCCTATTGATGATCCTCACTATGTTATTGATCCTTTTTAACATACCAATCCTTTTGATCCTATCGATCCTTGTGAACCTATTGATCCTTACGAACCCATCAACCCCTTTGACCCGCCAAAAGTTACATTGGCCACGAAATCTTGGCTTAATACACACACTCACACTAAACCGATGCACACAACATAATCCCACATCAGAAACATGGGAAGCCCTTTCAACTTCCTACAAGGTCAATACAATGAGGCCCATGACCAATCTCAAAATGATCAGGGTCAACAAGGTGATCAACATCACCATCGCCCTCCTCCACATGACTAGAGTCAAGATAAGAACCCAAGCATTTATGAGATCCTCGGTAATGATGATGATCCGATAACTCAAAATGACATAGATGCTACAAAATCTAATAAGGCTCTCATCAAAATGATGGAAATTATCCTTGCAGAAGATAAAGTGAAATATTTTATAGAATTGGCAAACCAAGGAGTTAAGCTACCCCCATATTTCAAACTAGAAACACTTGTGACTAAAGAAGAAGAGACTGAGACTACCAAATTGCAAAAGATGATTCAAGATATGCAAAACCAAATTAGCCAACTTGTAAAGGATAAGGAAAAACCCACACAATAATTCATGATGGAGAGCATCTATCCTTTTCCTTTTGATATGAGTCTTCATATGCCACCTTTTCCCAAGGGTGTAGAACTCCCTAAGTATGATAAATATATGGGTACCACTGATCATCAAGATCACCTGAGAGAATTTGGGGCCCTATCTATGGAGTTCATTCATGATCAAACTTATTTAATGTGTCTCTTTCCCCAAAGTCTGGGTGGATCTGCCATGGAGTGGTTTTCTCGACTACCCACCAGCATTAAGGCTTTTGACGAGATCGCAAATCTCTTTATCTAGCATTATTCTCACAACATATAGCATCCTGCCAATATTAGGGACCTTTACAATCTCAAGCAGAGACAAGGGGAGCCATTCTTGACATTTCTCATGAGATGGAGACAACTTTGCACCAAGTATCCTCGTAAAAGACCCAAATCTGAGAAACTTGACATCTTGTTGGACAATCTCACTCCTGATTTTGGGCATCAGGTATAGCTTCAAGGTCCCCTCAATTTTGATAGCATGATTAAGAAAGATGTGAGGTTAGAGGCATTTATGGTTAAGAAAGGGGAATTGACTTTGCTCAAAGACAACAAACAAGGTTCCTCCTCTTCCAATAAAGATAAAGGGAAGTTTGTCAACAAGAATAGGGATATGATGAATGATGGAGTGGTTGATAATGTGAACCCAAAGCCTTCAAAACTAGTTTTCAATCTTACTTCTAGCATACAAGCGATCAAAACTACTGAAAAGGCTACAATAAACACTTAGCTGCCTTCTAGATTCTCTAGCAACAAACCTTGGGCCACTCGACCCAAGAGTGAATTCACTTCCTTGGGAGAACCGCTTGATGTAGTTTACAAGACTTTGGTGCAAAAACAGGTTCTCAATCCTTTGGACAAGCGTCCATATGACCCACAACCGCGACCCCATTGGTGGAACAACAACGCATACTATGACTATCACCAGAACAAGGGTCATAAGACTTCTACTTGTCTTCAGTTGCGACATAAGATCCAAAATATGATTGATAATGGTGATATTGTTGTGGATAATCATAATAAGAATTAAGATCACCAGGCATTTAAAGATCCCTTTCCTCCTCATGAGAAAGGTGAGTCTTCCAACACTAAGAACAACAATTCCAAGGTTAACTACACGCATACCACTAATGACAATGTCATCAACATGATCAAACCTATCGAAGTTGAGTATTGTGATGTGGTTAATATCAAGAGGAGCGAGGATGCTCCTAAGTCTAAGACCCCATTTGTCTTGAGAGGCCCTGGGTCTCTCTCGTCTAAACTTGAATCATCTCAAGATTGTGCAAACATTATTACCAGATCTTGCACTAAGATCACTCTCAAGGGTCCTGACCCTCCTGCTACTACATCCACACCGAAGCAACCTGCAGATAAAGCTACTGTTGGCCCTGCCAACAAGACCATGAAAGTGGTCCCCACACCTCCTACTGCTAATTATAGCATTCTCGACCAAATGTAAACAATGAACACTCAAATAACCATCTTTGAGCTATTGAAGATCTCACCTGCTCATAGGTAGATTCTAGATAAAGCCCTTGCATAGGCTAACGTCCCCAAAGACATTAATCTTGATCAGTTTCAATCTATAGTGGGTCACTTGACTTCATCACACTATCTATCTTTCTCAGAAGAAGATGACCATTCGGTTAGCCACCCACATAACGCCCCTTTGCATATAGAGGTCATGATTGGCCAAAAGAAAATCCATCGCATCCTTATTGATAATGGTGCTGGCCTCAACATTTTCTCTGCTCACTTGCTCACTCAGCTAGGTGATGATGAAGATCGCATAGAATCCCACAAGAAAATTACTATCAAAGCCTATGATGAAGAGGAAAGAAAGTGTAAAGGTTTAGTTGTGCTACCTATTCATGTTGGACCTGTTGAAAGAGATGTCACTTGTCAAATGCTAGAAATTCCTCTTGCTTATAAAATCCTACTAGGAAGACCATGGATCCATGAAATGCAAGCGGTTCCCTCTACGTATCATCAGTGCATCAAGTTTCCTTTCCATGGCGCAGAAGTGATAGTTCCTGCTAATATGGGCTATTCCTTTAATACGCTCACACAGTCAACTGATAGTTTTGTTCCTACTAACAAAGAATCCACATAATTCTATGATGCCAAGCTTAGATACATGGAACAAACTTTGAAAATCAAAGACATAGGCATGGGTGGGTATCAAATAGAACATGTGCTATCATTAATAGCTCTACCTTCGTCTCCTCATTCTTACGGGAGACCTTCTGAGAATAATAAATCTTCTACTACTCCTCCTGAAATAGTTTATGATGGTGCATTTGTATGGGCTTCAAAACCATTAGAAGATGAAGATGAGGAAAGAGCTATTAAAGCTTGGCTTTACAAAGGAAAGGACATATCTTAACATACTACCCCAGCTCATGAACTAGATCCCAATAGTGAAGGTCTTAAAATCATGAAACACTTTGGATACAAAGGGAGTGGTCCAATAGGGATGAATGGTAATGGGCTAGTTGAACCTATTAAAGCTACAGGTCGAAGGACAAAAGATACAACTAGTTTAGGCTTCAAGAAGATCCTGTTCCATATAGGGATTAACAAATTTGTATCTGAATCTGAACCTGGACTAGAATAAGAACCTAAGGGTACAACTACAATGGACACCTTAGAGGATAGCTCCGATGAGGATTACTTTCCTTATCCTATTCCTCCAGATCTGGCTGCATTCTTTGCTGAACCAGATGACATCATAATACATGTTAGTATAGCCAAGGCTGGCAGTGACTCCAATGGCACTATTCCATTCACTTATCTAACATACGAACAATGGAAAGTGTCACAAGACCCTGGTTTCCAGGGTGAATGATACATACCATCACAGTTTCAAGAGCAGTTTGTGCAAGAACAAGATGGTTTCATAAGAAATATCAAACCTTCATGGTGCAAACATCCCATTCAGAGTTCAGATACGTATTCCCATGAATATGAGTTCAACAGTCTTTCAGAAGGATCCTTTGACAAGAATGTTGATACTACACATACATCTGAAAACCTTCTCGACATAAGTGAAGGGTCTAGTTTAAGGTCTAATAAGTTCTATTCCATAGATGTTAATGTGTCTTCTACTATGGTTGCTAGGACTCAAAGGGATTCCAATACACCTTTGGATGATATTTCTCTAGGTCTTAGCTTACTAGTCCTCGCTTTCAATGATTATACCATGAATGCACTTGAATCCTTCACTTCTCTCTCACTCCAACATCCTGAGCTAATAGACTGGAATTCCCCTACCTCATCCAATGAAGTCCTCAAATTCTAGAATGACTATGCTCTAGCCTATTATCTCCATGTTATTGAACCTGTAACATCCTCCACTAGCGAAGACAGTGTCAACATGACCGAAAGTGATATCAAGTATCTTAGTCATAAAATCAAAAGGAAAAAGTATAGGCACTCTGATGGTGAAAACCATATTGTGGCAGTGTCAGAGCCAAAAAAAGTAAAAAGAATAGATGTATCCGAAGGTGAAAACCTCTTCGAGGAACCTAAGGATGAGATACTTGATGCACTTTTGAGTCATTTCTAAGAACAATCATCGGTGCTAATTGAGCTGACTCAGCCAGTAAATTTGGGTACAGAAGAACATCCACACAATATTCATGTGGCTAAATCATTGTCTATAGAAGAACTCAAAGAATTCATAGATTTCTTCAAAGAGAAAAAGATAAACTTTGCATGTACATACTCTGACATGCCTAGTGTAGATCCTGATTTTATCACGCATCACCTGTCACTAGCTCCTGGAGTAAAACCAGTTAAGAAAAAACTCAGAAAAATGCATCCACATGTGGCTCTACTTGTCAAGGAGGAATTAGAGAAACTCCTAAAATATGGATTCATCAGAGAAATTGAATATGAAGAATGGATCTCCAACAAAGTTCCAGTGTCGAAGCATGACAAATCTATCAGAGTATGCATAGACTTTAGGGACTTAAACAAGGCATGTCCAAAAGATGATTTCCCACTACCCAACATCGATATGATTGTGGATATGACAGCAGGGTACAAAATGTACTCCCTAATGGATAGTTTCTCTGGCTACAAACAAATCAAAATTGCGCTAGAGGACCAAGAAAATACTACTTTTACTTGTGCATAGGGCACTTTCTGCTGGAATGTTATGCCTTTTGGTCTCAAGAATGCTGGAGCCACATATAAGAGAGCAGTCACTACTATATTTCATGATATGATGCACAAAACAATGGAGGATTATGTTGATGACACCCTTGTTAAAAGCATGGATAGGAAGGAACATTTTACTGATCTAGGCCCTATACTGGATCGTATGGAAAATTTAAGACTATGTCTCAATCCTAAGAAATGTGCATTTGGAGTAACTTCTAAAAATTTGCTTTGTTACATCATCTCCGCAAAAGGTATCAAGGTGGATCTTGAAAAGGTGCAAGCTATCATAGGAATGCCTCCACCTCACAATATCAGCCAAATGAGAGGTCTTCAAGGTTGGCTTCAGTCTATCCAGCACTTCATCTCATAGCTAGCTGACAAGTCATAGCCATTTACTAAAACTCTACATAAAGGTGTGACCTATGAATGGAATAAAGAATGTGAACAAGGTCTTCAACAAATCAAACAATATCTGGCTAATCTGCCTCTATTAATGCCTCCTATTCATGGGAAGCCATTAATCTTATACATCTCAGCTACAGAAACATCTCTAGGTGCTCTATTGGCCCAAGAAGATCAAAACAATAAAGAAAGAGCAATCTATTACATCAGCAGGATGTTGGTATCCTATGAAATGAATTATTTCGTCATTGAGAAAGCTTGCTTGGCGGTGGTGTTCACTTCCCAGAAGTTACAACATTACATGCTTGCTCACACTACAAGGCTCATTGCAAAAATTGATCCATTAAAGTACTTAATCAACAAAGCTTCCCTCACGGGTAGATTAGCTAAGTGGGTCATGATACTCAGTGAATTTGACATTGAGTATGTGGAAAGAAAAGCTATCAAAGGGAAAGCAATTGCAGATCAGTTGGCTAAAGAACCTATTGTAGACTATCAACCATTAAGGATCAAGTTCCCAGATGAGTCCATCATGCTTCTCACACATCAGGGACAAACCATGTTCTTTGATGGATCATTCACCCAGCAGGGGTCAGGTGTCAGAATCTTATTCATTACACCTCAACGGTATTCATTACCAAAGGCTTACAAAATGTTGTTTCCTTGCACAAATAACAATGATGAGTATGAAGCCTTGATTAATGGATTAAAAATTTCTATTGAATGGCGTGTCAATGAGCTAAAGGTATTTGGAGACTCATAGTTGGTTATCAATCAGGTGAATGATATCTACCAAACAAAAGATGAAAAATTGGTGCCTTATAAAAAGATGGTTGATGATCTCAAGAAATACTTTGCACACATTACTTTCCAACAAATTCCAAGGGCAGATAATAAAGTAGCCAATGCCATGGCTACTCTGGCTTCCATGTTACAAATGTCAGAAAATGACTTTTGACATGAATTCCTAGTGGAGACATTATGCTACCCTGCTTATAATTCCCTTGAATCCTGAATGATTAGTTCAGTCATTGGACATGAATCATCTCACTACCACCATATTTACTCCTACCTTCATGACCAGATCATTCCAGACACTTACACCAGAAATGAGAAATGTCACTTAATTTGCAGTGCTTCACGGTTTGTCATCATAGCTAATGACTTATATAGGCGAGGCCTAGACGGTACCCTCCTTAGGTGTTTAGAACCTGATGAGTCCAATAGTGCATTAGTAGAGGTGCATGAAGGCATCTGTGGGTCTCACTCAAACATCCTAACACTAGCTCGCAAACTTATTAGAGCTGGTTAATATTGGCCGGATATGGAGAAAGAAGCTACACAATTTGCTAAATCTTGCAAACAGTGCTTGCTTCATGGAAATCTGATCCATGCTCCTGCCAAGGAGCTCATTCCTTTCGTCAGCGTTTGGCCATTTCAGCAGTGGGCCTTTGACTTGGTGGGTCAGATACATCTGTCTTCTTCAAGGGGACATAAATTCATCATTACTGCTACAGACTATTTTACTAAGTGGGTTGAGGTAGTGCCTCTCATCGTAGATGATGGCAAGTCTGTAGCCATGTTTATATTGAACTACATCATCTGCAGATATGGTGTACCCTCATCAATAATCACTGACAATGGGGGGAAATTCAAGAACAAGGATCTAAAATAATTATGCACTAAGTTCATAATTATTCAACATTGGTCTTCTATCTATTATCCCCAGGGTAATGGACAGACGAAAGCTTCAAATAAGACTATTGTCAAGATCTTATACCGCACAGTACACAAATCTGGATGAGACTGGCATGTCCAGATTAATAAGGCTTTATGGGCTTACCGCATCAATATATAGACACCAATAGGGGCCATGCCCTTTGCACTATTTTATGGTGCAGATGCAGTGCTTCCTATTGAGGTTGAGATTCCTACCTTGCGAGTCTCTCGGAAGGGCCTCATTACTGATGATGATATCAAAATATCTCGGCTTCAAGAGCTAGAACTACTGGATGAATGTCAGAAAGTGGCATTCAATCATCTTAGAGTATATCAGAAGAGAATATCTAAAAGCTACAACAAGAAGGTCAGACCAAGGGAATTCCAAATGGGTGATCTCGTCCTGAGAGAGAACCCCAAGAATCAACAGTAGCGGGTCCAGAAATGAAAATTTGAACCAAACTGGCTTGGTCTGTATGTTATCACTGCAGTATTTGGGTCTGGTGCTTACCAGCTCTCTACCATAGGAATAGCTCAAAGAGCCTATCAACGCTCTTCATCTGAAGAATTTCTACAGTTGAGATGTCTTCTGAATGCTCATGTACATACTCTATTATGAAAAAATCCTAAAAATTGCAAAATGTCCTGAAAAAATGATCACCTTAGTGAAAACCTGGCAAACAGGTGCTTTGATGTATCTATTATCCTGGTGAAAACCTGGTAAACAGGCACCTTGATAATACCAAAAAAAAAAAAAAAAAAAATTGAAAAAAAAAAAAATACAAAAAAATCAAAAAAATGAAAAAATAAAAAAAAATAAAAAAAAATGAAAAATACAAAAAAATGAGAAAAAGAGAAAAATGTGCCATTGATGAAAACCTGGTAAACAGGCACCTCTTTCTCTGCAATGCCCTATCTATCGCGACATCCCTTGGCTTTCTTGCAATTTTCTCTCCTGCTTTCCTGCTTTAGTTTGCTTTCCTGCTTTAGTTTTCTCACTCATGCATTTGCTCTCAGTTATTTTTGAGATTTTGCTCGACTTCACATGGATTGAAACTGGCCACACTTGGGGGCATCTTCCTGGTCTAGGGGCATTTTCCTATCTTTTGGAGTCTCTCTCCTATTCACACCAGTCACCACTGGTTCTCACTGAGTCTGCCTGCTGATGCCTAGATCTCACGCCGATCTTTATACTTGAGAATATTTCTTACGTCAGTCACCAGTGACTCTCACTGCATCTACCTACTATTGCTGTACTATTGATATTTCTCACATCAACTCACTATCTACATATTTGACATCAATTCGTTACAGTTGGAGTTATACCCAAATGCTCTATCGATTGATATTCAGTCTTCGCATGCTTTGCTTTAGTCTATACATAGCTTCAGTCACTTTCATGACACTTTGGGTCTTTTCAAGATCCCACTGACTTGACATGACCCTAGCATCATAGCTTGGGGCAATCCGCTTGGAGTTGTCCTCTCTATATGAGTCAAGTCAGTCATCAACATTCATTACTTGGGGGCATGGCTCCCCACTTTGATCGCATCGTTGGTTTACACTCGAGTCAGTAATCTTTTCAGTTTTAAAGGACAACTATCTATTGGCACAAATTGGTGTTTCTCAACACCCCAATCAAGAAATGTTTTTCAACACTATCTTTGTACACATTGGACATCGCAACGTAAACATCTATCGATGAAAATCAAACACATCACACTCACAAGTACAACGATGTTTTTCAACACCCCTAAAACACATGCACATTTGTAAACTTTGAAACATGCCGAGCTATGATTAAATCTTTCTTTGTATGTTGTCTATTCTCATGAATTTCATTAATATTTTCTTTGTCTACTTCTTGTGGGTGTGGTTTTGATGATTTGACAGTGTCAAATAGATAGGGTGTATGTGATAAAAGCTTTTGAATTAAGGTGGGAAAACCTCACATCCCTTGATCTTGTTTATTTGTATGCCAAGGGGAGGTTGGAACTATCTCTTTGACTGTTATTGCTCTATTTATTTACTTGTGTACTCTTACTATATCAAACTGGAAACAATGTTCAGGTCATCTTGGCTTTTGTGCCTTGGCACTTACATTCGTTTCCTACATTTTATCTGATGAAAGTCATATTCATATTCTTATGGTTGCATTGGCACCAGTAAGGATTGTATCGACTCTGATGTTCCAAAACTCGATGATGATAATTATGAGATGAGTCCAACAACCAAGTCCTAGCGTTGCATTTAGCTTAGGCTTGCATTCACATTTTAAACTTGCATAGTGACGGTTTTGGTGCTCTCTTTATTGTCTTCTCATTCTTCAAAGGTTCTCATCTTTTGTCTTGGATTCCTCTTGACTACACAAGTGTCTGGTCCTTGCCCTCGATCTTCATTCATATTATTTTTGTTAGTACCTATTGTATATTGCAATATCCTACATGAGATGATTAGTACCATTGCATTCATTACATTACATTCATTTCCACAAAAGTGCATTTCGATACATTCATTTGCATTTACATATCCATAAACATGTGCATCCATTATAAGCATAAATCAAATCATACATAGCATTTATCCATCTAACATCTATCATTGCATTACATTCATCCATACATCAATAAAACATGTGCATAAACATTTGCATATTCGTTCATGGCATACATTTCTAATCCATACATCTAATCATATAGGAAACATCTCACAAGACATGCAAGTTTAAAGCAATATATAAACAAGTACAACGATGCTAAAATTGAGCTCATATATATCAATCGATCAAGTGTACAATGGTGTTACTCAAGCACAGTATATCAAAATGGTGGTACAATATGTATCAAATGTCACATCTAGCCACTCCCACCTAGAGGAGGTGGAGGAGGTGCCTGTGAAGGTGGTCCCTGTGGAGCGGCATGTGCCCCAACATACTCTATTAATGGTAGAACCTAGTTCGCTACTTTGAGAACTGCAATCATGTATGCAGCATAATAATAGGCTGACTGAGCAGCCTCATATCTCACCTCTACCTATGCTCTGGCCAGTGCCTCCTATAGTCCCCAGATCTCTCGATCCCACTCGGCCACCCGGGTCTCCTGGATGGTCACCTATGTATGGTAGTCATCCCGCTCCCTCTGTACCTACCTCACTCTCTCCTGGCTCTTCTTGAGAGCATCCTATACTTGTTCCATTTGTCCTCCTACCTGTGGATTAGCCATATCAGTATCCTCCCCCTATATAGAGCTATCACCTGTCCTCTACCTAGTGGACCTATCCTGAGTTCCACTACTCCCTGTACCTACATCTACTCCCATATGTCTAGGAGGAAGGGGACTCTACCCAGTCCTTGACTATAGTACTCTTTGTTGCTATGCATGCTATTATGGTGGTAGCTGTGGCTACTACGGTGGTGGCTGCGGTACCTGCTACTAGGGTGGCAGCTATACTACCTATTGTACCTGTTGGCCCATGCCAACATGATCTATGAATCTCAGGAATGGGTGAGCCAAGATGTGATCTCTGTATGCAGGTGTCATCCCTGCATTTGTCACCCCTACTAAATAGTCCCACCTAGCTAATGGTACTTGTGCATCTATCATACACCTGCCCTGATCTAGCTGCCACTGCCAGTCCTTTTTCATCTCATCGAGGAGTCAGGCATATGTGCAGCACTCCTGGGAGACGTCCTGTGGTCTCCCAAGCTACCATAGGACCCATGTTAGCAGGAAGTGCTCAATGACACTGATGGTGTGCCTGATCAAAGGATGTGAGTAGAACATATGCGACAGCTCATGCCGTGCGTCATCCCATACCTCTATAGCTATCCATGGCCTCTATATAACTACTGCCATATTGTCCAGCTATGCCCACCACTGATCTATCTTACCTAGCACTGGCTGAGTCATCAGACCTGCATACCTATAAATGTATGGTTCCAAGGGCTGTCGAGTATCATGGAAGCTCGGACAACATACAGAAAGGTGCTCCCAGGCCCAAATGTGTATAACCACAACTCCTTCCACCATGGTCCGTGCGCTCTGATACATGATCTTGTGCATCTCATGGTACATATGTGCAAGCATGCACTCACCCCATCCAAACCTCACTGCTGGCATGGCTAACATCTGCTGCAACATGAGTCCCCAGCCACACTCCAATCTGTTCTAACCCTGATCTGACACTAGGTGGTAACCCAAGAACATCACCAAGATGAATGCCAATGTGTGCTCTACACCATACCTGCTCATCAGATCATCCCAAGAGATGGATCAACCCATCACCATATTGTCATGGAAGATCTCTCTCAATGCATGTGTGCCTACCCTTGGCTGGGTATCGTACTCCACATGGGCCCCATGTAATGCTACTCTCAAGATCATATATATGTCCTCAGGGGTGACTGTCATCTCCCCCTGCGGCAAATGGGAAGTGTTCCTCTCTGAATGGAAATGCTTGACAAGTGCACACAATAGACCGTGATTTACCCAAATCATGGGTACATCACATAGATATGATAGTCCTATCCCATTGAGATAGACACCCTCAGCATCAGTCAGTCTCCGCACAAGCTCACCTATGACAGGATGGTGAGATCAGAACACAATATCGGGGAAGTCAATCTACAAAGCAAGCGACAACATTTGATCAGTATCTCAAAATGATGATTTTTTTCAAAGAAATAACAAAAAATGAAGTTATGGATCTATCCTAAACATAGTTCTAAGGCATTCTAAATGGCTGATTTTGTGACATATTAGATAACTTTCTGGACTGCAAGTAGTTCCCATGCAAGGAAACTCTTTTCCCACGTGAGATTTCTATTTCACGCGCGATAGGATCTCTCTTCACGTGAGATTTCATCACTGGGGATGAAATCTTGAGTGACATTGTGGTGCACCTTGCGCAAGCTTGCAGAGGGACTCCGTGCAAGGAAACCCTAACCTGTGCGAGGCTACTAATTTCTCACGGGAGGGGCGACCTTGGCCGACATGAGGAAACTATTTCCTCACAGGAGACTTGACCTAATTGGAATTAAAAGCTTTAAAAGCATGCTAAAAGATCTAAAAAATCTTTTGATTTGGCTCCCAAGGGGGTAGGATGATTACATCATTGAATATTTTTGCATCATTCTCGAATCAGTCTGATCTGAATCAAAAGTTCCCATTGCTAGGGGCATCTCATCACTTGGGGAATATTCAGTGTTTCATACCTTATGGTCAAAATTGGATATTCCATGATCTTGAATCTCTAGGGGCATCTTGATTCCTTACATATTGTCATCTATCTTTCTAGGTATCTAAGCAATCTAACTCGGACCCTCAAGGATCAAGCTTCGTTCTAGAGATGATTCTTGAAATCCCATTGGGTATTGGGGCAATCTAACCCTAATTCCTAAAAGTCATGCTTCATTCTAAAGATGGCTCTCAAAATCTCTTTTCAACCGTTATCTGGGCAACCTAACCCAAATCTTAGAGGGATAACCTTCGTATTGGGGCAATCTAGCCCTGATTCTAGAGATAGTCCTAAATATTCATCAACTATCAACGGACATTAGGGCAATCTAACCCCGATTCCAATTTTCTCTCAATTGGTATTTGGACCATTGTCTTTGCAATCTAACTTAGACTTCAGAGAATCATGCTTCTTTCTAAAGATGGTTCTACTTCTTGATCTGATCGGTGTCTTGGCAACCTAACCTAGACTCCCAAAATCTTCATCTGTCACATCAGACTATTCTTTGAATCAATGCGCTACTCACATATCAATTCAAAGAGGGGAAAAATGTAATACCCCAAAATTGGCACCTTACAATTCTAATCAATTTTGTTGCATTTCTTCAAATTATCATCATGGAAGTCCTACTGTACTAGGAAAATCCTCCTTCCTAATTGTCTTTAATTGACTTAGTCTCAAATGCAGAAAACCTAAATTTGCATAAATCTTACACTATATTTAATTCCTAAATTTTCAAGATTTATTAGCTAAAAATCCCTATGATTAATTA
>MU224920.1:101306-135503 GCA_018584345.1 Thuja plicata
ATCCTCTTAAAACACAATATACAAGAGAAATCCAAATACATATTTAACCTAATAATTTATCCCTAAATAATCATTAATTTACCTCTTTATTTCTACCCATATTCTCAAGGAATACAATAGGTCAATCGGTTAGGGTAGGTCAGGTAGTTAGGATAGGAAAAAGGGTGGGTCGAGAGGTTGAGTGTTCAACTCCTGATCCCCACTCTTTTTCTTGAAATTAATTTGGTAAATAATATACAAGCAAGGAATATTTCATATTTGAATTTTAACATTATTTTGGCAAGAAATACTCCTTGCATGAGAATTTTGTATTGATTTTTCACCTGCACATGAGAATGTAAATAAATTAATTCCTCTTCCAAATCCTCTTAAAGAATAATTGTAGACTAACTGGTTAGAGAGTAGAAGGGTAAGTAGGTAGGAAAAAGGGGTGGCTTGAGAGGTCGAGTGTTTATGCTTTTAACCCATTAAAGCTTTTTCCTTATAAATATGAAAATAAGATAATAATGATTATTTAGGCCCTTTTAGCTGTTTAATCAAATTTCAAAATAGGGAAATATTTATGAAAATGAAAATAAATTTTATACTTCCCTGATATTGCACATATTGAGAGCCTAAACTTTTCAGGTGCCAACAGTGGCTCTTATTGGGGATGCACATTCATGCCTGGAAGCAGTGAGAGCCTAGTTATATCTGTAAGAAGTAGACCATAGTAAGAAAATAATCATGACACTAGGACAAAAATAATTTACAAGTTTAGAGAATACTTCCTATTTCAAGAGAAAAAGGGTTTCAAATACTGACCATGGGTTAGGAACTCTTGAATGTTTTCAACAGTGTCCTGTAAGTGGTAAGAGTTTTCACCTGCTTTTGAGATGATCATGTAATGTCCTTCTCTAAAAGAGCTTTTTAACATCTTTAGTACCCAATCTCCTTCTCTGAAAGATCTGTTTAACATCTTCTTGTCATGAAGGGTCTTAACTTGTCATTGTTGTTGAAGATTTCTTTCTTGTGCTATTCTTCTCATCTCATCTAGTTCTGATAACTGGCTCAACCTATCTTCCATAAAATTTACATCCTCAAGCTCTTCTTCTTGGATGAGCCTGTAGAATGGTAAGAGATTGTTTAATGGTAACCTTGCTTGCTTCCCATAAACCAATTCATAAGGAGAAAAACCTGTCAATCTTTTCATTGTTACTCTATCTACCCATAAAGCTAGATTTAGCTTTGAATCCCATGCCTTCTTGTTATTTCTCAACATTCTCTTGATGATATTTAGTATATTCTTATTGCTTGATTCTGCTTGATCGTTCCCTTGCGGATGATACAGGGATGAATATGATAGGCTGAAACCATATTTCTCACAAAATTCTGAAAATTCCTTAGATTTGAAACACATGCCGTTGTCACAAAGAATCTTGCAAGGTACTCCAAATCTGGTAAGTATGTTGTCTGTCAAAAACTTGATAACCACCTTTCTTGTAGTCTGTCTAGTAGGTATAGCTTCAACCCATTTCATAAAGTAGTCTATCACAACCAATATCCACTTGTGACCTCCACTCAAAGCATCTGTAATTTCCCCAATAAAGTCTATTCCCCACATTTTGAAAGGTTCCTCAATTTGTAAAGGGATAAGGGGTAAGACACCATTGTATTTTAATTTTCTGGAAAACTTCTGACAAGATTCACACCTTTTGACATATTCATGACAATCCTTAAATACATGGGGCCAATAATACCCAGCTTTTAAGATCTTATGAGCTGTCATCTTAGCTGAGAAGTGACCGCCACATACCCCATCATGCAACTCTTTGATAACTGACTTAGCCTAATAGGTGTCTAGAAAAAATAAGAGGATACCATCGTTGTTTTTCCAATACAAATCTCCTTGAATCAATACATACCTTGATGCTTGCAATTTTATAGTCCTTTTCTGATTATCACTTAAAGCTTCTTGACATTTCATATGCTTTAAGAAGTAAACTATGTCTCTGTACCATGGAAAATGTTCGACTCTAGTTCCCGAGTTCTCCAAATCCACTTGGTTTATTTCTCTTGCATCCAAATTTGTTTTTGCCATGAGTTTAGCCAAACCTTGGCCTCTTACTAACTTAGTGATTTGTATTTCAATATCAAACTCTTGAACTTGATTGATCCATCTACATCTTCTACCTGTGACTTCTGATTGCCTCAATATGTCCTTAGTTGCCACATTAGGTACATATGCCACAATCTTAGCTCCAATTAGATAAGGCCTGAATGAATTTACTACTTTTACTAATGCATAAGCTTGTTTCTCATGTATATCATAGTTTAACTCAGAAGCTTGTAAAGTCTTACTGAAGAATGCTATCAGTTGCTCATGTCCTTCATCATTTTTCTGTAATAGGATAGCTGCAATGGTGTGAAAGGAAGCAAAAGAGAATAGTTGAAAAGGTTTTGAGAAATCAGGGGATCTCAAAACCAGAGCTTCCTTGATTGCTTTCTTAATGTTAGCAAAAGACTCTAAGGCCTCATCTGTCCATTTTAGAACTGCACTCTTCTTTAAAATCTTTGCAATGGGTTTAACAATTTCTAAAAAAATTGAGATAAACCTTCTCACAAAGTTGATTTGTCCAAAGAAAGATTGAATCCCCTTACAATTTTTACGAATCTAAATCTTAATAATTTCTTCTATTCTTTCTAGATCTATCTTCATCCATCTCTAGAAATGATATGTCCACGGACTTTACCTTCAGTTACCCCAAAATGACATTTCTTTGGGTTTAAGGATATCCCATACTCAAGGGCTCTTTTGAAGATTTGTTCTAAATGCTTGCAATGGTCTTCTGCCCTTTTGGAATACGCTGTGATGTCATCTTGATATATTTCCATAATAACATCAATGAAATCCTCAAAAGCCACATCCATGGCTCTCTGAAATGTAGCCCCGAAATTTGTAAGTCCAAATGGCATCCTTGCATAAATGTATGTACCCCATGGTGTGGTGAATGTCATTTTATATTGTTCTTCCTCTTTGACCTTCACCTGATTGTACCCAGAGAACCCATCCATCATGGATAACAGTTCATTGCCAGTGATTTTTTGTAATAATGCTTCGATATTAGGTAATGCATAATTGTCTTTTAATGAAGATATGTTTAAGTTCCCGAAATCTACACAAAGTCTGATATATCCATTTTTCTTCCTAACAGGTACCAGATTTGAAACCCAAGTAGAATGCCAAATTGGATTTATGATGCCAGCATCTCTCATCTTTATTAGTTCCTCCTTCATCTTAGGAGCCAAAGTTGGATTTATGGGATGTTGCCTTTGTCTAAAGGGATTTGCATCTAATTTTAAGGGTATCTCATATTGGAATAAGTCCTCCCTATATGATTTGAGGTCATCATAAGACCAAGCAAATACATGTCTGTACTTTCTAAGCAAGCCAATAATCTCTAATCTGATTTTTGGAGTCAATTTCTTACCAATAAGGACTTCTTTGGGAGCATGTTCATTTCCCAAAATTATCTTTTCTACTTCTTCTAACAGAGTTTGGTCTATCTTGATTTCATTCTTAGAGTCTTTATGATCAAACATTATTTTTAATGCCACAAGCCCCTTTGGGATTTTATTAGTCTTAAGATGAATGACCTCTTTCCCAAATAAAGTTTCTTTTCCTTCAACTATTTCAACATAGACATTCAAATCAATAGACTGATCTTCATACCTTTCTTCACATGCAAGAAATTTTATGATGTCTCAATCATCCTCAAAAACTTGCCAATTTTGAATGTTATCAGGCACTGCTAGTCTTGATTCGGTCTCAACTTGTATAATATATTCACAAGGAATATCTTTATGCCTAACTACTAGGTTAGCCATAAAATCTGCAAGAATATTTTGAGACCTATCTATCCAAGTTATTGAAAAAGCATCAAAGCATTCTATGAAATCCCAAACCTCATTCTTGTATCTTTTTAGATTTTGACTTTTGGTAACAAATTTATCCCTAACTTGAGATACAACTAATTGAAAATCCCCATAAACATAAAGAAATTTAATACCATGCTTACTTGCTATTTTAAGGCCTAGTAAGAGTGCTTCATATTCTGCAGTGTTGTTAGTACAATCAAAAGCCAATAAAAAAGAGTATTTAAAAGATTTCCAATTTGGGGATACAAATATTACACCTGCTCCATTACCATTTTTGCTACATGATCCATCAAAAAACATTTTCCAAATGCAAGTACTAGTTTCTTTAGCATGTAATTCAATAGGATTAGTATTTTCAACAGTATTTTTACGAATACTTACTTGGAAATTATCTATATATGTGTGGCAAAAGTATGTAACATGACTTGGGTCAATTTCCTCGATGATATAAGTAGACCTTGGTTCCCTATCAATCCTCATAATCCTATCATTAAATGGAATAGAAGCATAAGATAAATATAATTGGAAATTACCACCTACCAAGTTAGACCATTGTCTAGATAATAACATTCCATAACTAGGTGGTACTTCTACAATAGTGATATCAATATTATAAGATTTTTCAGGACAAGAAGGAAACTTGAATTCAAAAATTTTCATTATTCCAATAATTGGGATAGATCTATTATCCATAACATAGCACTTTCCATAAGTAGTATCTAAATTCATCCCTAATTCCTTCATAACTCCATGAGGCATGATATTAATTGCTGCTCCAGAGTCTAACATACAATTTCTTACCAATTTATTGTTTATTAACAAAGTTAGAAAGAAAGGGTCTACTTTAGTAGTATCCTCATTAATAGATGTTCCTAGATAAACAATTGGTAACTCCTCATTATCCTTTTGTTCTTTGGAATCCTTTTTAACAATATTATTTATTATTTTGAGCGTTTCATTCCTGCAATTAGTTAATTTCATCATTTCCATTAGAGGGACAAAATTTTTTACCTGAGACAATGCTTGAGACATAAACGAAGCACAATTAGAAATTTGCTTATCATTGTTGTGCTTGTTCACTGGTTTGCTTATCTTTGGTGTTGAATCAACTTTCCTTTTAGGAAGTTCCACTTTTCCACTCTTTGCATCACTACTTTTGTTTGAAGCTTTCAATATTTCTACTGCTTGTTTGTGGTCTGAGTTTATAGCTCTATTCCTCAAATGATAATTGCTACGAACCTTTTCCAATGTTTCCACAATATAGGCTTCTCTTTCCTCTCTAGTTGACCTTCTTATTTATGGATTGTCATCATTATCTAAAAATATTTGCTTCTCCTGATAATATCCCAATTTCCTATGATCCTCATTTGGCATATAATCTTCTTCAGAATCATCACTATCTACTACCCAAAATAGGTTGGATGATGTTGCATTTATCATGGGTTGATCCTCATCTCTCTGATTATCTTCTTCTAAAATTTTGTGAGCTAATAGACATCCCTCCTGTGAATGTGGCAATTTGCATACATCACACCAAAGTTCACCTTCTATGAAGTGATTATTTCTCTTAAGTGGATCAGGAGTTTCCATATGCTTTTTCAAAGGTTTTCCATCTTTCCAGTCAGTATGATAAGGCATGTCTTGCAACCTCTATCAATCATTTCTATTGAAATTTCAGTCACTTCTGTTTACCTGAGCATGACCCTTATTCATTTGTAAGTTTTTTACCATCCCCCATATTTCATCTATTTTGTCCTTATCCTCATTCTGTCTTGGAACTGCAGGGTTAAAAAGTTTAGGGTCGCTTCTTTTATCTGTTCTCCCAACAGCTATCTTATTGTTTTTAATAGTCAATGCAATTTTAAATGCCTATGGTAATGTTGCCGGGTTACGAGACCTTATTTCATAATTTGTCTTAACATCAAAAGCTTCTATGTAGAAAGATATTAAAAATGGATCCAGAGGGTGAATATCTTTAGGAATATTATTTAACACTTTGTTGAACCTTTTGTTAAAATCCTTTGCTGTCTCATTTATATTCTTTTTTATACTTGTCAACTCATGAGAAGCAAAATTTGGATCCCTATGTTCTGTGAATTCTTCTAAAAATTGATCGAAAAAACTTTGCCAACAATTAATAGATCCATCAGGTAAATTTCTATACCATTCATCTGCACTATCTTTAAGAGACTGTACAAATGACTTCATAAGCACATCTTCGTAAGTTATTTCAAACTCGTATACAATATTTTTAACATTGATAACATGTTGTTCTTCTAATTGCACTCTGTCACCTCTAAATTTGGGAATGAAAGACTTTAATTCCTTTGGTATCGGATCAGGAGAACACATAATATTTGAAAAATATAACTACCTGTATCTTTCATTAACCATTTGGAATCTGACATTTGCTTGATTTCTAATCTGATTATTATTCTGAAAAAAATGATTTTGTAAAATAGGGTTACCTCCCAAATTCTGACTTCCTTGATTAGCATATTGGTGCGTACGAGGTTGCATCAAACTTCTAGGTTGTTGATGTTGATGTTGTTGTTGTCTAGAACATCCAAAATACTGGTTATTTAATTGTTGTGTATAACCTCCATTTTGTTGATTCCAATAGTTAGTATCATCATTCATGCTATTATTATTCTATAAATGATCAACTTGTTGATTATGATATCCGTGATTTTGGTTCTGACGTTGCATATTTTGCTGCTGATTATTGCTCCAGTTATCACGTGTTGTATTTAAATTATCATGCCGCATATCATATTTATCTGATATATCATACCCATTCTGCCTATTATGTTGGATTTGTGTGACATTTCTGCTTTACACATGATGTTGATGTGTTTGATGATGTCCATTTTCATTCTGCAAACCATGCGTATGTTTATATAGTCCCTCCAAATTAACGTGTTGGTCATGTCTTTGCACAAAATTTCCATATACAATATTTTGCTACTGTTTATGATATGTCTGATGCTCATTATTACATGGATTGCATATGTTTTTTTTGCTATTCCTCCATTGGTCTAGAGGCTATGCGCTTTCTCCATACATGATTTCTTTCCCGCAATGCATCATTTCATATTGATTTTTACTGTCATAACATTGCATATTGTTATGTTTTGTATCTTGCGCACTGTCTTTATTTTGCTGCGTAACCCCCTCCTAAGGCTGCACATTGCAATAATCATAATGCTGAATACATTTATTCACACCGCTATGTTTGTATTGCTCACCTTGCTGCTTGGGCTCCACGTCATGATGTGTGAGTTTAATAAGTTGATGCCCAATATAATTTTTAATTGGTAGACTATCTCTTTGGGCTCGTACACCATTTAAAAGCATTTTACCACCCTCCTTTGGTTACATAGGATACCCAGAAGAATAATCCATGTCACTCGCATGCCATGCTTGATCCAGGCCACACTGTTGATAATTCTTTTGCTATGAGTGGCCACCATACTTCATACTATGCCCATCTCCATGCTGGCCTCCTACATCTCCACGCTGGTCATACCCATCTGCATAAGGTAGTGCATGAAGATAATCCTATCCACATCCAGCAGTATCATTTTTGTTTGGCAAGAGTCCCACACAATGCTGCGCCATGTGACCAGGGTGTTGCACATACGTGTGATCTCCCTAGGTTGCACTCTTTTTGCAATGTAAATTCAACCTGCCCACACCTTTATTTGTTACCTTGCACATTATTAACATAAGGCTGCACATGGTTTCCAGTTGACTGCGTAATACATGTTCCACCACCTTGGGCAGGATGTAAATAATATTTATTTCTTTTTTCACTCTGCAGAAGGTCAACACAAGGCTGCGCTGGTTCTTCACCAGGCTGGAGTTGATTTGTACTATTTTTTTGATGCCCTTTAATATAATAATATTGTGTAGGATAAACATGATGCTGTATATTATTCTTTTAGGCCAGCACATGACTTCTATTTTCTCCATTTTGTAAAGAATAATCATAATAATGATTATTATTATTTTTAGGTACTTAATTTCTATCATTTTGTGCATCACTTCTTCTAGAATTTGACTTGAACAAGGGATTGATATGTTTATTTAAGAGATGTCTACTATTTTTCTTATGGGGAGGAGTGTAAACTTCATTTCTATCTGCCTTAAAAGCCCTTATATCTCTGGGCAATCTGATTTTATCTCTTTTTATCCCTATTCTTTTTAATATCTCATCTGGTTGTCTCCCAAGGGCCACAACTATTTCTTCCTCTCCAGATTTGACCATTTCATGAAATATTGCTTCCCATTTATTAATTCTTTCTTCTATCTGAGTCATTTCCTGATTCAGATCATCTTGGGGCTCATGTATCCAATCATTATTTTGAGATAAGGGATTAGAATTTTCATCACCGCTTTCTCGGCTATGGTGGCTTGAATTAGGAAATTGTTCACGAGAAAACTCCTGATCATTCTTGTTAGGCTGTGTTTCCGCTGGCACATACAACATTTTCTTATTTCTCCTTATTGGTCCCAATTCAATGAATAAATCATTGTTTAGAGATCTTCTCCCTAACATAAGCTTTTCCTGAAATTGAGTTTTAGAGTCGCCACCTCACCTTCTGTGAGGAAATAAACTATTTTGAATCCTTTATCCTAGTAGATTCTCACAATTGTAACCAAAGATTCTGTAAATGTCTTTCACTGATAGCGTCCCCAGCGGAGTCACCAATTTGTTGGTGCTAAAAAATGATGGACCATTTTTGGCCAACTGACAGGCACACACTAGTGCCTCTGCAATTTTGGCTTGATTGAGCCAAGGCTGGTAGGCCTGAATTTACAAGTGCCCTATGCTGCACAAATGCATACACAGACAAATGAAATTCCTTCCAAAGGTGGTGAACCGTCCTTGGAGGAAAATGATATAATCTCCTAATAACTGTATTTTATGAAATCTAAACTAAAATTTAATACTATCACTAAAACCTAATTGCTAATGTTTGTAAGGAAAGAAATCAAATTTAATATGCAAGCTACAAAATAGAACCAAATAACAATTAAAAATGAAATGAGATCAGTGCTTAATGCAAAATTGGGAATAGAGTCAATTACTTTCAATCATACGTATAGTTAGAGACAATTTTAAGGGAACTCACTCCTATAAAGTAAGACTATCACCCTACAGGCTTCCATTGAATCACAATTCAAAATAATTTATACAATTAACCCTATCAATTTTAACCCAAATTAAGAGGCCGACATGAACAACAATAGGTTCTCAGACCATATAGTTGCTATTCAAATTGTATGAATTAACTTTAAACAAATGAATCAAGGAATAGAACATAGTAGGACACCCTAGTACATAGAGTATCTGAAAAACTAATTGAAGATAATAACTACATAACCTCAAAAAACATAAATAAATTATCTGACATTAGCATTTGAAAAATTGTATATTAAGTCCGAGTCTGTAGTTGCATGAGATTTTCCCAATTGTGTCGTGTCCCAAAATCTTTTTAGTTTTTCAAAGGACTCAATATAAATATATTATTCAAAGGTTTCTTTGTGAAAAGACATACCTTTTCACAAAAACCTAATCCCGACAACTAACCCTAAAAATTAGAAACTTAACCATATAAATGGTTTTAGGGAAAAACATTTCCCGTATAAAAAACATAATTCGTTATATCTTCAAGTGTTGTGCGTAATAATCCACATGTTTCAATTCCTGCACAAAACACCTGACATTAGATAATCTTTTAATAAAATTTAAAATCAAAATCATTATATCTAATAATGTTTTAAGCTTTCAATATGATCCTTATTCATTCATTAATTAATAATATATCAGAATAAAACATTTAATGAAATCAGGACATAATGTAAACAAATGTTTCGATAATATAAAAGTACCCATAAAAATTAAATAATCAACCATGAGTTGTCTACTTTTAATTATCAAAACATAATCATTTTATTAATAAGATATCACCTAAAAATATTAAAAAAAGAATAAAACTTTATCTTTTAATAAATCAAAATTTTACCATAATGTATTTATTTTAAAATACCCTTTCATAAACATAAGACAATATAAATTACATATAGAAATATTTCTAAAATATTAAGGTACAAAAGATTTATAACTCACCCTAAAAAGGGGAATGCTTACCTTAACATCACAATATTAAAAATAAATTACATTAGGCAAGTGTATTGATATTTTAGAAAATAACAACCCTAACATTTAAAGAAATTCTTTCAAATGTAAAAACAAAACAAAATCTCATAACCTTTTTATAAAATGCATTTAGGGTCTTTGTAATAAAATAGTTCAACATTTCAAACACAAACCCTAATACATATATTGAAATGAAGGTGAAAAATAAAATAAAAGCATACACTTCAAATCAATTAATTAGTATTTTCTAAAATGAAAAAGTTACAAATAAATCGCAAATGGTAGTATGTAATCAATTATGCTCCTTTTACCCTACAATTTTAATTTCTAAAATCAAAATTACAATAGGGTAAGATTACAATATTACATTTAGGTATTTGAAAACTAAAGATTAATATCAATTAAAAATATTTCAAAACCTAAAAACATAGTAATCTTTTCTAATATGAATTTACTTTAATACACTTTTCACTTTTAGTGTTTTTAGGGTAAATTAAAATGAAACCTAAAAAGGATCACATTAGTAAAAATTCCAAATCTCGTAAAATATGAAATCCTCTTAAAACACAATATACAAGAGAAATCCAAATACATATTTAACCTAATAATTTATCCCTAAATAATCATTAATTTACCTCTTTATTTCTACCCATATTCTCAAGGAATACAATAGGTCAATCAGTTAGGGTAGGTCGGCTAGTTAGGATAGGAAAAAGGGTGGGTCGAGAGGTCGAATGTTCAACTCCCTATCCCCACTCTTTTTTCTTGAAATTAATTTGGTAAATAATATACAAGCAAGGAATATTTCATATTTGAATTTTAACATTATTTTGGCAAGAAGTACTCCCTGCGTGAGAATTTTGTATTGATTTTTCACCTCCACATGAGAATGTAAATAAATTAATTCCTCTTCCAAATCCTCTTAAAGAATAATAGTAGACTAAATGGTTAGAGGGTAGAAGGGTAAGTAGGTAGGAAAAAGGGGTGGCTTGAGAGGTCGAGTGTTCAACTCCCGATCGCCACCCGATCGCCACCCTTTTACCCTATGTACCTATTTATTCTCTTTAATTTATTCTATTTCAAAAATGTTTATGCTTTTAACCCATTAAAGATTTTTCTTTATAAATATGAAAATAAGATAATAATGATTATTTAGGCCCTTTTAGCTGTTTAATCAAATTTCAAAATAGGGAAATATTTATGAAAATGAAAATAAATTTTATACTTCCCTGATATTGCACATATTGAGGGCCAAAATTTTCAGGTGCCAACAGGTGGCTTTAACCTTCTTTGGGAAGTGTGCCTAGATAGTGAGACCACTATTACTCTTGAATCCTAACAGGGTCTGTCCTCTAACAGGGACTGTGTACTGTAATGTTCTAATAAGCTCCAAATAGGGCTAAATATTTTAATAGGGATACTATACTCTCAGTACATCATTTTTGGGTGTTAATTCCCACTGGGGTTTTACCTTTAACAAAGTTTCCTCGAAAAAAAGATTATGTTATTGTGATGAAATTTACTGTGTTATTATTTGAATTAAAGTTTTGGTTTATAAAGTTTAATGTTTAATAATTTGTCTCACAATTGATTCACCCCCCTCTCAGTTGTTCTTATGGCCTGTTATTCCTAACAGTCCCAGTTATAGCTTGCAACATCCTTTGTCTGATTCTGACATCATAATGCATCTATTCATTACACACACACCTTCACATTTCAAAACATATTTACATATATACTCAATCTCATAACTCTTCTAGTTGGCTCACAAATACGTCACAAAACATGTCCAAAACTCAATCAAATAGAAAATACATAGTTGAAAATCATACATCAACAAAATCAGGGTAGGACCCAAACCATATCCAAAGTAGCACTTCTAGATTCTACATTATACGCCCTTAAACATCATGACCACTCATCTTCACTATTACACAACTACATTTTCTTTGCATAACTTCATCAAGTTGTACGTCTCTCTAGTTAATTCCAAAATATAAGAAACCATAACTAAAGGTCTAGTATATACATTAATACATTACTTCAAGCTTGTAGGACTTAAGTTGTCACATACTGTGCTCACCAAGAAAAATTGTACAACTGTACCCTATTAGCTGCTACCTAGACTTAGTCATTTTCCAAATAGAATATCCAAAAATGGATTGTACTCCAAGCAACCATGCTAATTTTTAGATAACTGAGGGGGGGGGGGGGGGGGGAANGGGTGAATCAGTTAGCTCCAGGTATCCTACAGTCCCAAACTCTCCCAAATGTATATAACAACAATTTTAAACATGTAAATCAACTCGGTGAAATATAAACTATGATCTCAAACTTATCTTCAAACTCAACTACCGAGTAGCAGTAAAACAATTACTGTGATTACCGATCAATGTAGATAAAGTAATGTGTAAAGAAAAATAACAATAAAAAACAATCATACACATTAACACAGATTTTTAATGTGGGAACCCTGATAAGGGAAAAACTACCTGGTACCGGTAACCCAAAATAATTCACTCTTCTGAAGTGAGCTCGGTTAAGAGCCGACCCTATTATAGGTTATAATGTACACTGTTAAATGTGACTTGGTTGGAGGATTTATCACTAGCAGTTATCCCTTGACCAATCATTCACTATGGGGTCAACAAGAAAACAATCAACATTCATTTGAATGTCATAATAAAGACTATAATGTCCTACTTGGTTAAGAGATCTATCTATAATAATGGTTAAATTGATACAATAATGATCTAATTCAAATACAACTCTATTTGCATATTTTCAGATCTATGCTAAGTACAATAATACCTCTGATCAATTTGTTCACTTCAATTTCTATGATTCTTCATACTTTGTTCTTTTTGGTAAATGCTCTTTCCTCTGTCACTTGGTGTTGTCTGCAAAATTGTTCGGTTCTGTCTTCAACCAGTTTGCTCAGTCATGCATGAATTTTGCATGTGTGTGCATCATAGCATCTGTATGCATGTATAATTCATAATTAATTTTTTTTCTCTTATATAGACATCATAACGCATTGAATTTCCATTCTTTATATTTTTCCGCTTATTCTCCATCATTGATTTTGCCGCTTAAACCGTCCTCAGTAGTTGTGTCAAAAACATGTTTCAATATTCTTTTCCCGATCATCCTTGATTTTTCATAGCCATTTGATCATCATAACAAACCTTATCAATTACCTCAGAATCATCAATTTTCCAGCTCATCATTTTAGTCGGCCTTTAGTTTCTTTTTATTTCTTAGTCAATATTTTGATGTGTCGGTGATCCCTATCTCAGTTAACACCGTGCTTGGTATACACTATATTTACTTGATGTTAATTGTTACTTGGTGTATACAGAACTCTTCAATTATTGACCACATAAACTTTTTTTGTTCCAGATCTTTAACCCATAATAGATGTTTGTTACCACAATGATAATAAAAACAAGTTGACATCAATGACAATACATTAACTGATATATGTCTATCATCACATTTGTAACTCGGTTGATCATAAAAAAAATGCTTCAAACATACAATCAATTGCAGTTCATCAATATCTCCCTTTGGAATTGATGGAAACCTTTAGGCAACTTATTAGACTTCAGCTGTATGACTTGATCTCCATACTATTGCTGAATTTTTCGCTGATTTTAGGCAACAAACCAATCTTCTTCAAGCAAAAACTATAAAATATGTTTGTCATGTTCAAATGCCTGCCAATTGACATTGTTATCAGGTATAGAAGGTTAGATAATTACCCTAATATGCTTCTAGGAAAGGCCTTTCGTAATGTTGTTTGGAATAACAAATTGGGCTCCAACAACAGCTAAGCGATCAACATGCTGATTTTTACTCCTCAGTATTGCTATGATATTCAATGCAGTAAAAGCCTCTTTAGAGTCCCAAACTCTATGTTTATATTCTTTAAATGTATTATTTTTAGCTGCATTCAAGCCTCTAACCTGATTAACTATCAGCTCACTGTCCCCATATACCTTCAACTACTTGATCCCACACTTTCTAGCCCATTCTAGGCCCTGGATCAGACCTTCATATTCTGCTGCATTATTTGTATAGGCAAATGCAAAGAAAAAAGCTACATAGTAATTCTCACTCTTAGGTGAAACCATCATTATACCACTACCAGCACCATTCATAATTTTTGAACCATTGAAATACATTTCCCAAACATCATTCTGCTATTCAGAAGCACCTTCTACCTTCTTGACGAGATTTGGCATCACCAAACCAACCCCGTGAAACATATAATTTCCCAAAATAGCATTTACAAGAAGACTAGTTTCATCATTTGAAATGTTCACTATTGCCTACCCATCCAATAGAATATCTGGAGTCTCACTAACTTGGGTCATAGGTTCATGATTAGGAGCATACTCGTCACAATAAAAAACTACATAATTGGCATTAATGACACTAGGTGTGTATGGTTCTATATGGTCCTTGGACAACAACTAAGATTGAATGGTAACTTTGATACCGTATCTAGTTTGGAACAACCTATGTGACCAATCATACGAGAGGTAACCTCCTATCTTGGCAGTAAATTCTCTTAACAAACACAAGGCAAAATATAGAGGTAAATCAATGACATAAATGTCCTAGGATATGGAGAAGTTTGGACAGACATGTAAGGTCAAACTTGCGATTCTGATAAGACCTAATGTACTAATAGCTGAACCATCAAGCTGCACTACCCCTTTCTTTAACAACTCATACTTTAATCCTAACTAGTCAGCTATCTTCTTAGGCACAATAGAGCATGTAGCTCCACTTTCCACCATACAGTTATGCACCAAATTGTCACCAATGATAAGTGAAACGTAAAATGGAGGCAGTTTTACATTCTTACCTTGAACAATAGATGTTCCTTTATTGTTGGCCTCCTTTTCATTGCTTTGAACAAAAACATTAGTCAACATATCAGCCTTACCAGTATCAAAAAATTTCACCTTAGGACTAATCTCCTCATTTAGTGCCTTCTTAAAACTATCACCTTGCCCTAGGATAGCCAAAGAATCCCACATGCTACTTGTAATATTAATTTTTTTCATGCTATCCACAATGTTGAAAGGTACAACTAAATGTACCTTTTGTTGTGTCTTAACAACCGATGGATCTGCATCCCTTTTAGGTTGTTCTTTAACTAGTACAACAAAGGCTTTCTTTAAAATGCTTGGTATTTGTGTGGATGGTGAATCTGCAGTTACCAATCCTTTATTTGTGTCTGTTGTTTGTTCCACTTCAAAAGCTCTTTTCTTTGCTAGCTTATTGGCTGCAATTGATGAGTCACCATTTAGACTACAAAACTCTTCTCCTTTACAGTTAAGGAACCCAGTCTCAATGGTGTGCATATCATGCGGCTGTTTGGGCACACTTGTAGAGCCTCCCTCATTTCCACTTTATGTATGACACTCTAAGGGTTGTAGATTGAGTTATTATTGCATAGATGACCATGTAATACTCTCACAAGAGTGTAACCTATTTTCTTATTACTTATGTTGACTTCTGTATGAAGCATTATGTTGCATTAGGACATATTGATTTACTAATTATTATGACTGACAGTTAAGGTGTGAATATCGTGGATTGAATTAGGATAGGGAACTTATTTTTCCAATGAATGAGTTATTATTTTGATAAATGATGGGTGATTTTATGATTAAAAAGATAACGCAATTGAATATTAGATTGGTTAAACTAAAAGGCTAGCAAGGTATTGTTATGATTTATTAGTATTAGAAACACTTTGGTTAGTCGGGTTAGATTACTATGTTACAGTTATGGATTTTGCATTATGGATATTGATCTGGTGAACGTTATGATTATGTGATGGACTAATTGATGCTTTTGTGATTAATTGGAGAATTGTGAATTGATTCAGTTATGATGCAATATGATTTCTGACATGAAATGAAAGTTAAATGTTTAAGGGATGCCTATGAATGCATAGAAAAAAGTGAATTTGATTATGGAGAAGTTTTGTAGATGTTTTGAATAATATATATTTCATTATGGTGCATATTATTCCTTGGACTACCAATATTCAGATTTAGTATGCAAGGAAGATGATAATGGTATTAAATCAGGGAATCAAGGTTAAACCTATGTGAAATTAGTGAAAACCAAGGTTGTTCTCTATGGTAGAGATAAAGCCTCATTGTGATGTATTTAATTTCATGAAGTGTATGTATGTAATTGTTAAATGTTATTTGTGATTACATGATTTCAAGTGGACAAGTCATGTGTATTGTGATGTGTAAATTATGTGTGTGTGTGTGTGTCATTTGACACTTATGTTGTGTTTGTGTGGTGATGACATGTCCATTTGGGTGAAGATTAGTTGCAACTAGACCTAGGGTAGAACCTTTTAGGGGACCCTTTATATTTATTTTGGTTAAAATCCCTTTAGCATAGTCAAAACAAGATGAAATTCATATGCAATCTTTAGCTAGACTTTAAGAGGGTTAAATAAGCCCCTAGGGTGTAGTTAAGGTCATTTCTAGCTACCCCACTAGGTATACCTATGGGTAAGGGCCATTTTTAGCCTTGGGAAAACTCATAGTGGACTTGGGAACCCCACCAAAAGTTGGGTTTTCAAGTTGCACGAAAATGAGCTTCTCAATAAATAGATTAAACAATCTTCCATTTTGTTTATTTTGAGGAGGCTCATTCCTCTAGGAAGTGGAGAAGACAACCTTGTAAGAGGTTGGGAAGACCAACCAATACAAATTCATGTATCCATCCAAGAGAGTGGTGGGGGAATGTGTAGAGCCTTTTTAGTGGGTTAGTCCAAGATTTGGAGGTTGTTCACTACTCTCCATTTTTTGGAGACAACTAAGAGTTAGAGAAGATTTGGGAAGAGAAGGAAGGACTTAGTAATGGAAGCTCTTCATCAACTTTATTGTGACGTTACTTGATAAAGGTTGATTGCACCATGTTCATGTTTGTCTTGTTTTCATGATCTTGTAGAGGAATGCATTGTGCAAGAATGTTGTGTTGATTTTGTGATGTACCATGTCATGTATGAGAGAGTTGCTTGTAATGTGTTGAGAAGTTTGTATTATTAATGTTTTCATGGGAGAGTAGTCTTTGGGTGAAGAGAGTAGTGATTTTGTGAGTTTGGTGTTGAGAAGCAAGGTTTCTATTTATAGGCCTTGTGAAGGAAAGGTAGCTCTTGCTATGGATTTTTCCTTATTAGATTTTTGGTCCTCCTTGACCCTGTTAATGGGTCATTTGGAGACCCTAAGTGCCAGCCTTAAATAGGAGTTAGTTTTTTGTGTGTTGGGATGCTTGTAATGTTATGTTTTGTGAGAAGCATGTTTAAACTTGGTTCCCCTAGCTCGGGGGTGGTCTTGAAAAGACCTTGGATGGGAGGTGAGCATCCCATGGTCTTGATTTTGAATCTTGATGCGGGTCTTGATTTCAAAGTACCCTTGAAGTGATGAAGAGAAAAATACTTGAATAGAAAGGGCTTGTTTATTCATCATCCTATCGTTTTTGTGTAGCCAATGTGGCAGAATTTATTGTAAACCTTAAATACTTGTAATTGTTCAAGAAGTAAAAAAAGAAAGAGAATTTTAGCTAATTTTATTTGAAAGGTTTCAAAATCTTAGTAAGAGAAATATAGTGAGAATGAAAATTTGATATTGAATGTGTTCATTTAATCCTTGTCATTTTATTGAAAATTTAGAAAAGGGGGGGGGGGGGAAAGAAAGGAAGACCCTTGTAAATTTAAGTGAATATTTCAATGCCTTTGAAAATATTGTGTGTTTAGTTTTAACTATGTAATTCTATTGAAAGTTTTATACAAGAGGTTATTCTTCCTTTTCAACTCTTTGTAGGAGTTCATTTTGAAAAAAGAAAGAATTAATATACTTATTATATGCGTGATTTTTTTCAAATTTATAATGTAGAAGTAAATAGGTCTTCCTATTTGAGTTAAATTCATTGTCCATGAAAATAAATGTATGCAGATTTAATAGATATTTTATTTTATTAAAAATATAAATACTCCTCAATAAAAATAAATCTGCACATATGTATAAGTAGAAATATTTATTTTCTACTGTGTGCATATATTATGTTTCCTTTGGTTAAAGTTCTGATTTCTTCAAATGTCAATGTAAATACTAGTCTGTGTATATATAATACTTATGTATTCTGGAAACATATTTTTTAAAACATATTTTCTAGCTTTAAAACAAAAAAACAAAAAAACCTGCATGCATATATATTCTGATTTTCTAGCTTATGTATTTTGGTAACATATTATCTAAAACATATTTTCTATCTTTAAAACTAAAATAAATAAAAAGCTTGCATGCATATATATTCTGATTTTCTAGCTTATGTATTCTGGAAACATATTTTCTAGCTTTAAAACTAAAATAAATAAAAAAACAAAAAAAGACTGCATGCATATATTTTGGGGAAACATATTTTCTAGCTTTAAAAATTAAATATTTAAAAAAGATGCAATATATATATAATGTTGTTATTGTTGTTTAAATAGAAAAATAAAATATTAAAAAAAATTAACATAAAATAAGTTTTTATTTATTGTGCTGAGAGGGAGGCCACAGGGCCCCTTCCTCCACTGTGGTGGATATGGCCACCACGAACACCACACAGCGGTGACGCAAGATGCTGACTGTGGGGTTCCCGTGGGGGCGGTGCCACCACAGTGGTGGAAGGGTCGTGCCCTCTCCCCCATGCCCACCCACGCTTTACACAAATAAAAAAAAAATGAAACCCTCCATTGAACCAAAAAAAAGAAACGCAGTTCCCTCCCATTTCATAAACGTGCAAACACAAAGAAATGGGAAAGGGTATTTGACTATTGTAGCAAATAAATCCATCACAATAATATGTTTAATATATAAATGTATATACAAAATGATGTATATATATTTAGATATTGAGATATATATCTTATTACTCCAATGTCTTCATCTTCAACCTGCAAACAAGCATCCAAGCAATGTAGAACCAAAAAAATACATTAGGGTTTTGTGAAGTTTTGGAGAGGGAGAGAGGAGAGTAAAATGTAAAGAAAGAAATTTATTTAACCTTTTTCCTAGTTGCTTTTGTTTTTAACCTTAATGAGTATTATGCTATTAAAAAAATGTATTATAATTTAGTCATTATTAAATATTACTCAAATTACAAATATTTAATAAAGTATATTAACTCCATTAATTTAATTATCATAAAGTATTTTAGTGGAAATGTAGAATGTGGAGCATTAAATTTGTCAACAAGTTAAAATTACATTACTTAGAAGCGTTTTATTAAAATTAAGAGATCAACATTGGTATCATTAAATTAATTGGAATAAATTTTCTACTCTATTAAATTAATGACCCTTTAAGATTTATTTACTAATAACTTATCAAAATATAATATTTGAATTGAACTTCTAGTGGATCGTTTACCTCATTGGAAGAAAGTTATGGACAATTGTTCAACTTAATTATCAATTGATATTACTTTAAAATCAAAATGCCTATACACTATTGAATTTATAGATGAGATATATTATTGAACTTGGATATTTAATTAATCATTGAATTAAAATTTAAAAGGAAATATAGTTTAATTTAAGAATTCTAAATTAAATATCGAAAAAGGGCTTTAAAAAAGTTTACCTAAAGCTTTTAAGGTATTTGGTTTAATATTATTTAGGAGAAAAATTATGGATATTTTAAACCATTAAGCCTTTACAAATTTAATATTCAAACACATCTTCAAACTCTATTATAAGAAAAAGAATGAATTTTATGAGACAACTTTATTTATGTTAGATTAAATGGTCTAGCTAGTCATTTAACCTATTAGGAAAATTTTAGCAAAATGCTTCTAGGTAACCCCTGGGTTTATCTCCTTACTCATGGTATGGTTACGTCACAAACCTAACTAATGTATCCAAAAGAACCTGAACTTAGTTTAATAATTTTGGGTTGAGGGATGTTGTTGTATGAAAATGATTCCCCTTAACCCTACATGCGATTCCTAATACTTTATAACCTAGAACTTCATCTTGTATACTTTGACCTAACTTAGTAAACTTGGTTACCTCTCTATTGTGATCTTTAAGACATTATTTATACCTTTCAAAAAAAATGTTTTATTTTTTGGACGCAATTTTTGGGCATGACAACACTGGGAGGTGCATCCGGCTGTGAGCTTGCAACATTTTTTTACCATTAGAGCTTGATTAATCACCCTATTCAAACATGTAGACTAATTATGTGCTTAATTTCATAGATAACACCAATCCGCTTCTTCTACTAAGTTATTGAGCCAGTACCAAGTCTCTAACTTGATTAACAACGTTTAAGGGTGTTGGATTGTATGGTTGATAAGGCCTTTGAAAACATTTCTGCCTCCCCCCTTGGAAATTGCTCTGATATGGTTGTCTATTCTGTTGAAATTGCTAACCTTGAGTCTGATATTTTTGATTAAAACCTTGGTTCTACTGTTAGAATGTTGGCCTTGGTACTACTTTTTAATACTTGTCAGCTCATTTCCCAAGGTCTACAGTATGCTTTCCATCTTTTTTTAGCTGCTCTTAATTTCCTATAGCTCATTTGAGGGGCCTACTGCCACTATTTCTTGAGGAACAATGAGAGGTAAAACTGGTATAGTAGGTACTGGGGCAAGAGGTGGTATATAAATAGGCATATTAGGCTGAAGAACTAGAAAATATGGCATGGGAGGACTGGATGCTATTTTACTAGCTTCTATACGACTATTTTCAGCTCTAACAACATGGTCAAAAGATTGTAGAAATGAGGAGCCTCCCATAGACTGAATCATCAATGAAATGTCATTGTTCAAAATCTTCAGGTAGTATAGAAATTCATAATCTCTAATTGGCCTCACCGCTGCTAGTATTCTATTCCATATTTTCTGAAAATGGGAATTGAAATTTGTTATCTACTCTTGTGGGACTCTTTTAATGGTTGTTAATTGTTCTACAAGTGACAAATGGTCTAACTTGTCTTCAAATAATTTGGTGAAGGCATCACCCAATTCATCCCACATGGAAATGGAGGCCACAAGTATCCTAAACCATTCCAATGCTTTACCTTTGAATGAAGCCGCCAATAATCTAACTGCAACATTATCTTGTGTCACATGGTGAACATTGCAGATGGAAGCCACATCACTAATGTTCTCAAAGGTAGTTTTTTTACTCTCCCCTGTGAAGTCTGGTATCCCTTTCAAAGCTGCTAAAGGTATGTCATTGTGCACAGAAAAAATTCAAAGGGTTTCCTTGATCAAAGGGTACAAAAGTAAATTTCCTAGGAACATCCATTACACTAATTTGAGCTGAGGCACTTGCTGAACCAACACAAGAAATTTCTAGAGAAGAGGATAAAATACTTTCAAAAACACTATTGGAACTCACCTAAGTAGTACTTTCTATTGAAAATGTAGCCCTAGCTAACTCAAAAACACTACTTTCTTGAAACGTGAATGCTTCAAAAGAGCCAGAAAGTTCTATTCTTATAGTCGGTGATGTTGAATTCCTTACAGAACTTTCTCTTTTCCTTGGCTTCTTTCTTCTTACATAAACTCTTGGAGGTGAAGATTGAACCCTCTTTGTATGTGGTGTTCATTCAATATTTCTAACTCGTCTTCTAGGTGAAGACAACTGCAAATACTCAAATGTTTTTGAGATTCTTGTATCAATTCTTCTCATAAAAGATGTAACAGTATTGAAACTACTATTCTTTCACAATAGAGTCTCTAGACACACTTAAAAACAACCTCAAATAGGTCCAATTGCATGCTGATAGCATATCAAACCAACATGAAACTTAAAAAAAAAACACGGACTTCTAGGTCCTACCAAACTTACAAAATTGTTAAGACCTAAAATTTACACCCTTAAGCTTGTAACTTACAACTTGGAATCTTTGTCAACATGGAATCATTCCTAGGTGGTGGGCATTTCCTATAAATGGAATGAATCTCCAAATTCTAGTTTGGTTCCTATTTGATGATCACTGATAGCTCTTGAAACTTAACTAAACTTGATAAGGAAAAGGGGAAGAGATTACTGAAAAGAACCTAAGACTAAAATTTAAACTATTTTGAACCAGGTGATACACCAAAATGACTTGAAAGGACAACTACAAATAATTGAAAAGGGCTTTTACACTATCTGAATGAACACAAAAACACATCTTTTCTCTATAGGATTGCATAAATACTTTGTAATAAAGTCTGAAACATGAACCTAACCAAGGAGGAAAAAGGGTCCCTCACTTATCAGTTTCACACCTAAAGATATGAATTGCAACCTGCAAGAAAACATACTTTTCTACAACTAGGTGTTAAGTGAGACAAAATAACATGGAATGATGAAAATTCACTAGTTATCCTTATCAAATCACCTAAAAATACACAAAGAGATGCAGAAGGAAAAGAAGGCTCCAAAAGAGACTCAGATACCATAAACTCATATTATTGTTACATGTATTTGGTCTTCCCAAAATATAGTTACAAATTCCTACAATAAAAATACGCTAAGGACCAAAGAGATGTCACAAAGCCTTCTTTCTGCATAATATGAACTAACTCTCCCAAGAGATACTCAAGCCACTAAGTACAAACTTGTCAACCACCAAGGGTCGGATGCTAGAAAAAAGCACCTAAAAAAGGGGTCTAGAAGCCAAGAAAAAAGGGAACATAGCTGGAAAAAGTCTTCAAAACTATAAAGGAACCTTAAATACCCTTCAAACAAGCCTCAAAAAACTCAACTAGCTCATAAAACACCTTCAAAACCTATGAGTAGGTCTTACTTCGAAAATCTTCCTAAAAACCCTCCAACATTTCCTAAATCCACTCCTTAGCTCCTAGATTCTCTTCTTATGTCTCCAAATGGTTAAAACCTCCAAGAAGAAGTCCTTAAGCTATTAAAAACACCCTTATCTCTCCACTTTTACATTATTATTGATTTCTCTTAAATATTTTAATAATCATTAATTGATTAAAAAAATACATCAATTAGCAATTATTAAATTACCTTGTTTTCTCAAAAATACTTTAGTAATTAATAATTGATGTATTTTATAAATAAATTAATGATTACTAAATTACAATGGATTTCAAGAAAATAATAATAAGGAAAAAACATTATTTCACTCAATAATATAATGATATATTCAAGAAATATGTCATTAAATTATTGAATGAAATAATGTAAGTCAAAATGCCATTGAAACCATTGGCACTGGACTTGAAAAGATAATACAAAGTTTTAAAGGGAAACTAAAAACCCAACCTAAAGACATTTCATATCATTTCCTTCTTTTCATTTTCAAGAATGAAGAGAGAGGGTTTGAGTTAAGAGCCGCCACCATTAATGAATGTCTTCAGTCTTCTGCTCACTGCCTTTCACCATTTATTCTATAACTTTCTCTTCTTACTGCTATAGCTGCAACATTTACTCTTATTGCTTCCCTAAACACACCCCCATGGATTTTATTTGAGTCTCAACATCTTTTCTGTGATACTCTATTGGTGCTGCCATGACTGGTTTAAAAAGGGGATACCTAGTTTCTTTTCTATGATTACTTTGTGCTTGATTACTCCATTCTTTTTTGCCTGCATGTGCTATGAGGCCATGGGTTTAGATTTGGCATCTGGGTGTTTGCATGGTTGAATACACTTCCTGTAGCATTTTTATGCTTGATAATTTTATTTCAGTGCACAATTAGACTACTGAAAAAAACTTTGGTTCTGCTACTCTAGCCGTCAATATGAGGGTTTTCTTTTGCAAGTTGTGGGTAATCTTTTACACTCAAGCTTTGAATCATTTCATTACCCAGTTTGAGGGTTCCCAAATTTTTTTTTCTTGAAAGTACACAGCTCTACGGATTTCATCTACCTAGCTGCACTATTATAATTTGGAAAATTTGAATGGTGTACCCTTTCTCTTTCAACAAACATGTATCTATGTTTTGTGCCATTATATTTTGTATTCAAGTTCTATAGCTTTATATCTGGCAGGCCACGTTTCTTACTGTACCATCTTAGTGTTGGGCTCTACCATTTTATATTCATTGTTTGAAAACCTACAAAGTTTCTCCATACTTTTATATGATAGATTTTATTGATTGAACAACATGATGCATTTCATCTTCACTTTTCTTTGAAATGAAAAAAAAAATCTCTTAAAATCAAATGCTAGCTTATATGGACATACCTAAAGGGTCTGTATTTTTCCTTTTCCTTTTCCAGCAACATGAACTTGTTGTTTATTTGAAATTTACCATTCTTTTGAATGATTCATATGTCATTTGTGTTGAAATACTATTTTTATTTCTCCATGACCTTATTAATTAGTTTCACTCCTGAGGCAGTCCTTGTAGCATTAAATAGGGTACCCTCTTTCTGTTCCTTATCACATTATACCTTGCATTACTTTTCTATCCTATAGAAGCTACTTCATATTTTATATGCTCTTGTATAACATGATAAGCATTTCATCAGCATTTCTCTTAGGTAAATATATCCATATCACTATTCCTTTGTCTATTGGAAATGGTGTTAACATGATGCTTTCCAAAATTCCTTATCCACGATCATTGTTGTCATATTTGGTGCAGTGCACCCATGACTGTCACTGATTGAATTTCATTCTGAAATATTTATGTTTGTTATAAATGGATTGATCTTAGAGGATAATCCTATTTTGGTTATGAATCCATATGTATGGTCAAGGATCTCTTAGGCAATCTTATGAGCCTAGAGATGCCTTAGGCCATTGGGATCACCTAGTTAGGCTTAAGTTGCTTTAAGTATGATTTTATGTTTTTAGGAGTCCTTAGTGTTAAATCTTTGGATCCATGTCATTTTAGGCATATTAATTCAATTTTATAGGTTTGGATTCATTCCAAAAGTCTTCGAGTGCAAAAAGACAAGATTTTGCCAAATGTTGAAAAGTTGTCAAAAAGTTGCTCATGCAACTTCCAAAAGTTGCTCGAGAGTTTCAAGATGGAAGCCCAAAAGAAATAGTGCATTTTGGATCAATCTAAATCCACATTTGAAGTGTTTTTAAGTGCTTACTTCAAACCTAGATGGTTAGAAGTTCTGTATTGAAGTTTTGATGCATTTGGAATGGAAGATAAAGAGTTTTTCTGAGCATTTCTGATTTGTAAGACCGTGTCTAGTGTGATCTCTGAAAACAAAGTTGATTTTTTGAAGGTCTTCTATGTTATCATAACTTTCAAATTGGTTTGAAGTCATTTAGTTTTGGTTTGAGGTGTTTTTGATTGAGTTTTCCAAAACTATCCAGAAAGAGGCTTTCTAGAAGCACATTTCACTAATGGAGTCCTAACTTGCATTCAGTCTAGTGGAATTCACTAAGATCCTTGAAAATGCAAGTTAGGATGGTATATTAAAGGATTCTATAAGCTCATAATATGCATCAAGCCCTAGGCTGAATATCTCAATGTATTCAGCCTAGAATGGAGGAGAATGAAGTGTTATGCTTGTTATATAGTATTTTTGAGTGAACCAAGAGTGGATTTGAGTTGTGGGGAGTTATTTTAATAGTTCTAAATCACTGTTTCAATCCCATGCACCCAATTTCTATTACTTTCTTTGATATCCAAGCCTAATTAGGCCAATTATGTCTGTGAACTTCGTGAGTGTTAGGTGTTGGTGGAGTGGATTTGGAGCCTAGGGATTTGGGGTTTGATATAAATTACAAAATGGTATCTAGATATATCATTATTTTCCTAAAAGGTGATCGAGAGGAAAATTTAAGTCCAAACAACCACTTGGATAGACCTACAAGGAATTCTAGGACAGTCTTAGATAGGTATTGTACAACAGTTGGAGGGCCAAACCAAAAGGTGATTCTTGGTCCCCATGACATAAGGAAGCTTCCCCAATAGTTAGTTTGGGTTGGTGGAGTCACTGGTGAAGACTTCTAGTTTGTGGCTTGGAATAGGGCTAGTTGTTATGAATGGGAACACTGAGAGGGGGGGGGGTGAATAAGTGTTCTATAATTTATTATATTTCAGCAACTTGAAACTTAGCCTAAGAAATAGATAATGAATTCAATAATCAAATAATATAACACATAATACAAGATATTTTTATGGGGAAACCTTGATCATAGGAAAACCCTGGTGGTAATTAGTACCCACAAATATTGCATTAGTTTTATGAACTTGTTAGAGTTCATTTTCCTTGTTAGGAGCATTCATTACAATGATGAGTACAATGACCCTGTTAGGAGTCTTTACAAACCCTATTAAATGTGGATAGCACACTACCAGAGCTCACTGCTCAATAAGAAGAAGGCTACAACCTCCTGATAACAGATACTCACTATATCTGAAAGTTGAACTATTGTTATGACACTGCTTGTCTGATCAGTTCATTCTGTGTGTTTAAACTCTAATAAATGGTAGAGCTTTATCTCATACTGATTATTCTTCTTTCTCTATTATCTTACTTATGATCAAAAACTTTCAAAACATTCAACACACTAATACAAAATACATGTTTAAGTATATATACATACTCAATAGACGCGACCAAAACTTAAGACTTAGTTAGCCCAAAATCAACATACACAACGCTTCCAAGTTAATTAGATAAAGCGTGTTTATATGAGTGATAATAACATTATTAAAAACATATTAAAATAGGTGCATAGCCATAACAAAACAAATTAATATGAACTAATCATAATCTGTAGTCAGCTCCCTGCTCTGTTATGCTCAACTGCTTGTGACACTTAGTTTTCCTGTAACTTCATCATACAAACATATCTGATGCTGTATGTATAAACTTAGTATAATGTTGTATACAAAATCTTATATCTGAAGGCACAAATCAAGATGAGTTCATTTGTACATGCACTAGCGCTCTGATCAACTTGTATATCTCTGTCTTCACTCTCTTCTATACTTAGCCAAATTCTGATCTTCACATTTTATGAACTGACTATCAAAACTTCATATGACTTTGTTTCCATAATGACAACAAAAAACTATTCATATAATCTTAGTAAAGTCAACCTGCCAACACTAGTGTCTCTAAATCTCAAAAGTGCAATATCTTAGATTTAATTGTATTCAACTGGGAAGAGTTGAGAAGTAGTTCCACCACCTTTAATAGGTAGAAGACATGGTGTAAGAAAGGATCTAGGATCCTAGGAGGGTATAAGTTGACTTGAGTGTCTCATTGAACATAAAAGAGAAAGACCACACTTCTTGCTGTCACCTCTGCATTAGGTGGTATCAAAGCCCAGAAAGGTCTTGGGAATAAGAATGGTAGAGAAGGTTGATGATACTGATGGAGAGATCCCTATGAGGGTCACCAACATGGAGCTAGCCAAGATTGTGAGGGAACATGTAGCTAAGAATAAGAAGATGGAAGAAAAAATAGAGAAATTGAAGAGTTCTTAGATAATTAGGACTATTAGTGATGATTCAAAATAAGACAAAGAAGAAGAAGAAGAAGAAGAAGACTGAAATAGAGAGGACAAGGGTGCGAGAAGAGAAAATGATCTTAGAAGCTTTAGAGAGAGTGGGTAGGAGAGATAACAAACCAGACCTACCAATGTTTATGGGAAAAATGGACCCTGAAGAATGCATGGATTGGGTAGAGGCCCTAGAGAATTATTTTGAGTGTGAAGATATCCCTATCTCACAAAGAACAAAGATTGAAAAGTCTAAAATGAAAGGACCTGCACTAAGTTGGTGGAACTTCTTACAAAGGGAGAGGGTAGAGAAAGAAAAGGACCCTATAACCACATGGAAGAGGATGATGTGAGAAGTCAAGAAACAATTTGTTCCGGAAGACTATGAGGTAGCTCTACATAAGAAGTTACAAAATTTGAAGAAAAAGGATCTTGATGTGGGATCTTACACTGATGAATTCCACAAGATCTCTATGAAGACAAAGACCCCTGAAAGTGAGAAAAAAAAACTTGCTAGATACATGAATGGGCTTAAGTACAGTATTCAGGATGAACTAACTTTGTTTTGTCCTCAATCTATACACCGGTGCTATCAGATGGATATGAAGATTGAAGAGAAACAAAAGAGGAGAGGGGAAAATAACAATAGAGGAAGGGGAAATGGTTTCAGAGGTAGAGGAAGCTTTCAAGGAAGAGGATCATCTCCAAGAAAACAGGGAGAATCCAATCACCAAGAGTATGATAGAGAGAAGAATAATAGAGGTAATTTTAGAGGGGGTTGAGGCAATAGAACAGGAAGGTCAGGAGTAATAAGTACCTCTATGTTCACTGGAAAGTGTTTCTCCTACAATCAGATTGGTCACCAATCTTTTAGATGCCCAAACAAGGCCAGCACATCAGGAGGAGATAGGAGAGTCCAACTCACCCAAGATGAGGATTGTCAAAGCATTAATTTCTATCACACCACAACATCTAGACCTATAGACCCTAAAAAGGAGAGTGCGTAATGTTCAATATAACACTCTTGAAGGTGTCAACTCCCAAGGAGACTCCACAAAGGAAGAGTCTATTTTGAACTCATTGCAAGGTACTTGGTAAAATTTGCAAAGTTATCAATGATTCTAGTTCCACAGAGAATTTAGTTTCTAATGCAATGATAGATAATATTGGTTTGAAGAAAATACCCCATCCAAGCCCTTATAAATTATCTTGGCTTAATAAATACCAACAAACTTTGGTAGATGAGCAATGTTGGGTAGAGTTTCAAGTAGGAGAATAGAAAGATAAAGTCTTGTGTGAAGTTGTGAATATGGATGCATGTCATCTTCTCCTAGGAAGGTCTTGGCAATATGATGTTGACGCTCAACATGGGGGTAAGAAAAATGTGTATACTTTAACTAAGAATGGGATTAGTTACACTATGACACCCCTCCCTAATTCTAAGAAAGACAGAGCTTTAACAAACATTGTTACCTTAGTGGGAGAGAAAGAATTTTTGAAAGCCCTTAAGGAAAGAGACACACCTTGTTTTTCCATCATAGTAAATCCCAAAATAGAGCCCAAAAGGATACCAAAAGTTCAATAACCTCAGAGAAGTGTTGGTCCCAAAGAATTACAAGATATGTTGAGTAAATATAAAGGAATAGTTGCAGACAAGAGCATTGATGTTTTTCCACCATAGAGAGATATTAGCCACTGTATAGACCTCATAGCTGGTTCTACCTTGCCAAATAAGGCTTCTTACAAGTTGACCCCTGACCAAAATGCAGAAGTTGCAAGACAAATTCAAGAATTTATGGAGAAAAGTTTCATTAGGAAGAGCATAAGCCCTTATGCAATCCCTGCAGTCCTAGCACCTAAGAAGGAGGGTACATGGAGGCTATGGTACTGACTCTAGATCCATTAATAGGATAACCATCAGATATAGGTTTCCTATGCCAAGGATAGAAGATCTCATGGACTATCTATAATCACCTAAAAATGGTCACATAAACCCTAGACCCCCAATCTTAGCAAAAACCCTAATCTTGATTAAACCTAAGTCCTAAATCAAACAGGCAATTTATCAAATTTGAACTGATCTGACCTAAACCCTAGGTCCTAATCAATCATCATAGTTGATTAATTAATTAATTCCTAAAATCATAATACATTGGCAAATAAACCTTATGTTAATTATTTAATTGATATTATGATATATTAATTAAATAAAAATTACTAAATTGTCAATTAAATAAAAAAGGAAGTAAATTAATTATAAAAATAAGAAATGTGCATTCAAAATCAATTAAATTATTAAAAATGCATATGACATCATCAAATTCAGTTGACTGATTATCAAAATGGAAATAATCCAGTTCCACTCAGTTAACTAACTCTCCACTGTTTATCATTTTGGAAACATTTCAGTTAACTGTGAACTGATTTTGGAAGTTTCCAAAATAATTGATCAGTCACTTCAGTCAACTGACTCTCTCGACCAATCGAATCACTTGCACATGGATTGTGCTTCTTTAATCGAATCTGAGCCACTCTTTTTGTTCAATCTTGACCGTCAATTTGAGAGAGATTTCTATAAAAGAGAAACTCTTTTCCTTCACAAAGGATCCTAGTTTTTGATTAAAGTTATTATACTGCATTTTTATTAGCATTCTTAACATTTTCTCATTTAGCTTTAAGATTTTTGTTTATTACTTTCAAGAAAATCAATCTAATCATAGAGCACACTTTGATTTGGTGTTGTTAAAATGAATATCTCACATTTCATTTAGTCCTTCTAAAACTGAATCCTGACTAGCTTGGATTAATAGCAATCTGTATTTGCATTTGCATTTAGATTAATCAACAGTTTACTTTCAGCATATAGATTTAAATCCTTCGTTTAGGTCTTCGGTGTAGTCACTAAGCTTGCACTGACCTGAGAGCAAGCTCATACTCCTGCCTTCAGAAGGCAATAGGTCGACTCTTTCAGACATGCAAGATGAATGAATCCATATTCATTCCTGTATGCAGCTGAAGTATAATGACCATGTTGAAGTGTACTACTAAATTAGAGGCCCACATTTAGCTAGCACATTTTTGGCGCCCACTGTGGGGCAGAAAAATCAATTTTCTGGCCTCATTATAAACTTTGGTTCTTAATTCTATTTTCTGTTCACTTTGAGTCAAATCTGACTCCGCCGTTGCATTCAGAATGTCATTTTAGTTAAAAATGATTGTAAACATGTCTATGCATGGTCAAAGTTGAATCTGTCACAAAATTTTTTTAGAAATAGAAGTCATATGGTCTTGGCACGCAAATTGAGGTGTCTGTCTATGCAGGTTTTTTTTTGTTACATGCATATCGAGGCAAATATTTTTCTAAAAAAATATTTTGTTTTATTTTAACCACTTTTTTATTATCCTGATGTGCAGATATTACTGACCAAACCCAAATTAGTCAAACCCAATTTATCAAACTCGAGAGCCTGCCTTAACCTCCTAACTCAGTGCTTCTCTTTGTTTATACTCGATTTAAGGTTGTATAAAAATTGATTTTGTTAAATCTGTCGAGGGAATGTGGGATTAAAAATGCAATAGCCTACCCGAGCTTCTCCCTCACTCACCACTTTCTTCTCTATCCTCCACCCGTGCTACACAATATACCGCCTAACTTCACCGCCCACTTCCTCTCACTGCATACACCATGGTGCACACTACCCCACTCATACCCTCTTCCCCTACCCCCGCGCTTCCATTTCACCTCCTCTCGCCCCCCACACCGCCCACTTTCTTCCATCCCTCTTCATGCCTTCCTCCCTCCACTCCTGCGCATCCTCCAAACCCCACCTCCATTATTCCCTTCCCTAAGTGTCACTCCCTTCTCCCCACTATGAAACCCTCCCCAAATCCTCCGCTTCATCCTCCTACCACCACCTTCACCCCCGCCACTGCTTCACACGCCCATTCAACCCTCTCCATCGCCGCCTCTGCAACCCAGTTTCCACCCACCGCTCAGCCCTCTCCACCACCAATGCTCTGCCTCCCAACCTACCTTCCGCCATCTTCTCCACCTCCCAACCTCCACCAAACCCTACCTCCACCTCCACTCAGCCACCCTACCACCCATATGCCACCCTTTCTCAGGAAGTTTCTAATTAAATTTGATGACCTTTCAGCTATTTTTTTTAGTGTTTTTAGCTTTCTGTGATGGTCTGTAGACCGTCAAAATTTTACCACATGAAATGATGATGTCAGCAGGGCTTTAAAATTTTTGGCCTTCACCATTGGAGTCTTCTAATTTGCAGTCTGACTTCAAACATGCATAACTTATTCATTCGGAGTCCTTTTTCAGAACAATTTTTTTTGATTTTGGGTAGATTTTCCCAAGGATTGCTGTGGTGGAAATTATTTTTGATTTTTCTCTTTGGATTTATCAGAAATAACTATTTTTGGTGACTGTACCTAACTAATCCTCATTTTTGCAGCTTTTAGAGCCTCATACAGGCTCATACGATCACCTTTTTCAGTGAATTTTTTTTTTGAAACCGCATGATTTTCTGTTTACTTTCTGAATATGTGATCTATTTTCTAATTTTTGGATTTTTATAATATGGACTAATCTTTGGTTTTGATGTTCACGTGATTATCTTTTGCATACAGCCTAACAGTGGTTTGCAGAATGTTACTCAAGAAAACTAAAACTCAAAATACTCATGAATTGGTTTTGCAGGTTGCCTTTGATTGATAGAACACAAAAAAGTGTGCTTGCATCTTATTTTTGATTTCTTAAAATAGGAACCCACATGCATGACTTATTAAAATAAACATTTTTTTTTTGTTTTAGGAATGAAAATGATGTTAGGAAACTATGCTCTCACCCTTTTGGTATGATCAAAAATTCAGAAACATTATTGTCATTCTCTCATTCTGCTTGAAGTGTCTTTTAGTTTTGTAAATCCTAGGAATTACATGGACGTATCCTCTCCCCTCACCTTCATGGATCTTGGGTGAAAGAGAAATCCATACAAATCCTTTAGCGTGGATACCTCCCAAGTGCTTTAACAGAGCCGGTGAGAGTGGATTACCCAACTGGTAACAGGCTAAAGCCAAGCCCTTTCGAACCGGTATACAAAAAAAGCCATTGTGATTAATCTCACAGTGGACAGGTGTGAATTCAAAGTGGAAACCAAAATATCCTCTAGTACCCTAGTGGTGTGTTAAAGTCCCTACATTGTTAAGGTGAAAGCCTTTCTTTGAAAGGATTTGGAGAGCCCCCTTAATTGGGAAAATGACTTGATCACAACCACCTGAATGGATGTCCTTACTACAAACTTTGTTCTAGTATCCAAAATCCCTCTATCTATTGGCACGAAAGGTCAGAGACCGACTAAGACATCCCACACTTTCACGGCTCTTAGTAGAGACAATGGTCCCTTGGGAAGTGATTACCCTTGGGATTCGAAGCTTGGTGTGCCTGAGAAGTGAGTGCACATGTAAGGAGGAGCCCGTGCCTCCAAGCTTCTAAGTTGTCCACTATGAGTAGACGTGGCTGAACTTCGGTTCAAGTGGGAACTCAACAGATATTGCCTTGGCTATCCTAGGATTGTGGTGTGTCTGTTATTTTCTTTTACAACAAACAATCTGCATGATGTGTCTTGCGTGAGTGTTCACTGCAACAACAACGACTACAATAATCAAACAATCCGGAAAACCATACACTTTGGATAATTTTCTATCTTGTCTCATCTGAAACTTCAATGATCCCATCGAAACTCTGTCAAAATTCTGTCAAATTGGTTTCAAAAACTTGTCAAAACTTTGTCTTCCATCAGTCTATGCTACTACATTCAGTCTATTCTAAAATTTGCACTATCATAACACTTTGGTTAGTTCACATTGCAACTATAATCTGTTGTTAGTCCAACCTATCACTGTCTTGAAATCTAATGTCATTACGCTTGTCCAATTGACTGAGTCCTTTGTTCAATCTTATCATCTTTGTCTGCGTTGTCCTTATTCTGGGTTGTGAGAGAAAGTTCGTTAACCCTGACTCAAGATCAGAGTCTTTGATATCTCCATCCTTAGTTGGACATTTATCTTTTGGTCTCTTTGGTCTTGGACTTAGACAACACTTTAGATTTCGCCACGGTGTCAGTCAGACGAATCAACTTATCTTATGCCTATGCAAACTAGAAGTCATTTTAGAGATTTTTGTGAAGAAGACAATCAGGGATTCCCATTCAAACACAACTCCTTGTTTGGAGAGAACCCTCTCTTTGAGGGAGATTCTTGAATTCCTCCTAGATCACAATCCCCATAGGACAAGTTACCTAGTCCTAAGATGTCAGAAGAAAGACAAGTTAGAGGCAGGTCTCGATGGAGAGACCTCTCTAATGGTACCAACCATCGTACTAGTCAACATTCCTCGAGTCCATCAAACCCTGGTGAGGAAGAGATTGATGAATGTCTCCAGGATAAGAGGTTTGTAAAACTCATGAAAACAATCCTAAATCGAGATAAGGAACAATACTTCCTTGACCTAGAAGAGCAAGGCGCTCAACTTCCACCTCACTTCAAAGCTGAGGATATCATTGCTAGAGAAGAAGAGACACCTATGACGCTCATAACTAAACAAATGCAAGCTATGCAAATG
>MU224920.1:141727-155272 GCA_018584345.1 Thuja plicata
ACATCATTTTTTGCTATGGAATACCTTCCTCCATCATCACTGACAATGGAGGTCAATTTAAGAACAACATTATGGATGAGTTGTGTGAAAAATTCAAAATAACACAACACTGTTCTTCAATCTATTATCCACAAGGTAATGGGTAGGCTGGGGCCTCAAATAAAAATTTGTTGAAAATCTTACATCGTACAGTTAACAAGTCTGGAAGGAATTGGAACCTGCAAATCAATCCTACATTATGGGCTTATAGAATGAGCATTAGAATGCCTACAAGGGAAACCCCATTTGCACTGGTATATGGGGCAGACGCAGTCTTACTCCTAGAGGTAGAAATCCCATCTCTTAGGGTTTCTTTGCGCAGACTTGTACCAAATGAAGAGTACTGAGTTTTGAGACTCCAAGAACTAGAGCTACTGGATGAACATCAGAAAGTGGCCTTTGATCACCTCAGAGTTTATCAGAAAATAATGTCAAGAGGGTACAAAAAGAAAGTCAGACCTAGAGAACTTCAAGTGGGAGACCCTGTGTTGAGAGAAAATCCTCGTAATCAGTCACATAGAGAGCAGAAGGGGAAGTTTGAACCCAACTGGCTGGGTCCTTATATCATTACTGCAACATTCAGCTCTGGAGCCTATCAACTCTCCACACTTGAGGGAGATCCACTTCGAGAGCCCATCAACACTCTCCATCTGAAGAAATTCTACACCTAAGGCATTCTTTGTGATCAACACCATGTACATAGTAATGTCCTGAAAAAACATAAAAATTGGAAAAAGTCCTGAAAAAATGACCATCTTGGTGAAAATATAGCAATAGGTGCTTTGATGTATCAATCAAAAAAATAAAAAATAAATGGAAAAATACAAAAAAAAATTGAAAAAGAAGAAAAAGTGCCTTGGTGAAAACCTGGTAAACAGGCGCCATGGTAGCGAAAATAGAATCTCTGCCAAGAAGGTGAAAACCTGGTAAATAGGCACCTCTTGTACTCAACACTCCATCTATTAATGCTCAATCTTGGCATCGATCTTTTGATTTAGTTTGTCCATATCTTTCAGTCACTTTCATGACATTGGTTCTTCTGAGAACCCTCCTAGCTTGAAATAGATCCAGAGTCATAACCTGGGGGCAATCAAATCAGATTCATCCTCGCAGTATGAGTCAAGTCAGTTATCACCATTTGCTACTAGGGACATGGGTCCCCAAATTTGATCACATCTTTGGTTTACACCAGAGTCAGTAATCTTGTCAATTCTGAAAGACAACCCGCTACAGACACAAATAGGTGTTTCTCAACACCACAATCAGTAGTGTCTCTTAACACTATCTTTGGATGCATCTGTGTTTCTTAACACACATTAGATATCACAAATGTAAACAATAGATCAATAGCAATCAAATACAAAGAACTCACAAGCACAACGGTGTTTCTCAACACTTCATACATATACACTTCCAAAAACATTATGATGCATGTTATCATTGATTTTTTTGATCTTTTCTTTGTCTACTGCTTGTTGGTGTGGTCCCGATGATCCAACAACATCAAATAAATTGGGTGTATGTGATAAGAGCTCTTGCATTAAGGTGGAAAATCCTCACATCCCTTGATCCTATTTATTTGTATGCAAAGGTGAGGTTGGTACTATCTCCTTGTTTGTTATTTGTCTATTTATTTACACAAGCGCGCACTCATGGTTATCTTGGCTTTGAATGCCTAGATACTGGTGTACTCTTGCAACATCAACTGGAAACAATGTTCAGGTCATCTCGGCTATTGTGCCTTGATATTTATGTTAGTTTCCCATATCTTATCTGATGAAATTCATATTCATATTCTTATGGTTGCAGTGGCACCAGTAAGGATTATATCGACTTTGATGTTCCAAAAATGCTCAATGATGAAAATTTTCAATGCTAAAGCTCAATGACTACACCTTATGTTGCATTCATGTTAGTCTTGCATCTGCATCTGCATAGTGATTAAATTATCATAATGACTTTATCTCTATCCAATGTGAAGGATCTGAGATTCTAATCGATCAATCTTCTCATCATCAAGTGTTCATGACATCACTTGCTAAATCAACTGTTTTGATTCTATTTTCAGGTTCGAAATCAAAATTTGAATTTGACCACTTGCACAACCAATATAAATCTCTCATGCTTTTTTTTTAATCAATCCATGTATCTTACTTATTGGTCAATCTCAGTCAAACACGACCTCCAATCAAGTACATCTTTTGTCCTAACCACGTGGGACCTATTTCTAATCAGATCAGTTTCTTCCTAACTTGTCTACTCAATAAAATTGCTCTCATCACTGGGGCACCTAGCCATATTTTGATTTTTCTCCCGAGGGGGCAGGATCAGGACATCAACATTCCAGTGATCACATCCTCAATCAAAACCCCATCGCTTGGGGCATCTCAACTTTATCGCATCAAATCAAGTTGAGATCATCTTAAATCAAAGGCAACCTAATCAATGGTCTTATACAGTGGTGAATACACTCGAAACTACACAAGATCATTCTTATACAGGCTATTCATTATTAAAACCAGATACATTGATCAAATTGGCTTCATCACTTCAAATCAAGTCAATTTGCTTGCTAATCAAATCTCTTAACGGTAATCAATTTCATATCAAACTGGTTATTCGTTCAAACCAATCAAAAAGGTTTAAGAGTTCTTAACAGATGTTTAGTTTCATCACTTTAAATCAAACTGAGCATTCTATTTTATATCTTTTGATCGATCTTCGTCCAATCAAGCTCAGAGTCGATTCCCTCTTCTAAAGAATGGTTTCATCGCTTCAAATCAAACTATTCTTGATCTCACCAGTAATAATTCTTGGAATCAATGCACTGATCGCACATCAATTCAAAGAGGGGCAAATGTAATCACCTAAAAATGGTCACATAAACCCTAGACCCCCAATCTCAGCAATTAATCAAGAAACCCTAATCTTGATTTAACCTAAGTCCTAAATCAAACATGCAATTTATCAAATTCAAACTGATCTGACCTAAACCCTAGGTCCTAATCAATCATCGTACTTGATTAATTAATTAATTCCTAAAATCATAATACATTGGCAAATAAACCTTATGTTAATTATTTAATTGATATTATGATATATTAATTAAATAAAAATTACTAAATTGCCAATTAAATCAAAGAGGAATTAAATTAATTATAAAAATCATAAATGTGCATTCAAAATCAATTAAATTATTAAAAATGCATATGACATCATGAAATTTAGTTGACTGATTATCAAAATGGAAATAATCCAGTTCCACTCAGTTAACTGACTCTCCACTATTTATCATTTTGGAAACATTTCGGTTAACTATGAACTGATTTTGGAAGTTTCCAAAATAACTGATCAGTCAGTTCAGTCAACTGACTCTCTCAACCAATCAAATCACTAGCACATGGATTGTGCTTCTTCAATCGAATTTGAGCCACTCTTTTTTTTCAATCTCGACCGTTGATTCAAGAGAGATTTCTATAAAAGATAAACTCTTTTCCTTCACAAAGGATCCTAATTTTTGATTAAAGTTATTATACTGCATTTTTATTAGCATTCTTAGCATTTTCTCATTTAGCTTTAATATTCTTGTTTATTACTTTCAAGAAAATCAATCTAATCATAGAGCACACTTTGATTTGGTGTTGTTAAAATGAATATCTCACATTTCATTTAGTGCTTCTAAAACTGAATCCTGACTAGCTTGGATTAATATCAATTTGTATTTGCATTTGCATTTAGATTAATCAACAATTTACTTTCAGCATATAGATTTAAATCCTTCATTTAGGTCTTTGGTGTAGTCATTGAGCTTGCAATGACCTAAGAGCAAGCTCATACTCCTGCCTTCTAGAAGGCAACAGGTCAACTCTTTCAGACATGCAAGATGAATGAATCCATATTCATTCCTGTATGCAGCTGAAGTATAATGACCATGTTGAAGTGTACTACTAAATTAGAGGCCCACATTTAGCTAGCACATTTTTGGCAACCACCGTGGGGCAGAAAAATCAATTTTCTGGCCTCATTATAAAATTGATCTAAAGAGTGGGTATTACTTTAAAATTGATCTAAAGAGTGGGTATCATCAAATTAGGATCAAAAAAGGGGATGAGTGGAAGACAGATTTCAAAACCAATGAGGGGTTCTTTGAATGGGTAGTGATGCCCTTTGGCCTCTCTAATTCTCCTAGTACTTTTATGAGATTGATGAATGTGGTCCTTAAGCCTTTCATAAATCACTTTGTTGGTGTTTACTTAGATGACATTTTGATCTTTAGCAAGGATAAATATGAGCATTTGATACATCTAGACATGGTAACGAAGAGACTACATGAAGAAAAGTTGAGGATAAATTTTGAAAAATGTGTGTTTATGAAAGAAGAACTTATATTTCTTGGTTTTTTCATCTCCAAGGGTAATTTGAAAAATGAATCCTTCCAAGGTTGAAGCCATACTAAATTGGCCCACTCCAAAATCTTTTAGTGAGGTCAAAAGTTTCCATGGATTAGCTAGTTTCTATAGGAATTTTGTGAAGAATTTCAGTGGGGTGAGTGCACCAATAATAGATAGTATCAAAGGGGGAGGGAAATGAAAGTTTGTATGGACTGATGCTGCAGATAAGTCCTTTGAATATCTGAAAACAAGGGTCTCTCAACAACCTATATTAACACTGCCTAATTTCCATAAGGTGTTCACCATTGATTGTGATGATAGTAAGAGAGCTATTGGGGGTGTTCTCAGTGAAGAAGGGAGACCTGTGGCATTCTTTATTGAAAATGTTAATGAAGCTAAAAAAAAGTACTCTACCTATGATTTGGAGATGTATGTTATGGTCTAATCACTGAGAAAGTGGAGGCATTACTTATTGCCAAAGGAATTTATTGTATATACTGACAATCATGCATTGAGTTTTCTTAACATGTAAGAGAAGCTGAACCATAGACACCTCAAGTGGATGGAGTACTTCAAAGCATTCAATTTCACCATACAACACAAGAAGGGGGTAGTAAATAAGGTAGCTGATGCATTAAGCAGAAGGAATTTGGCCATACAAGAAGTGACCTTGGAAAGTGTAGGTATATCTGTCTTCAAGGACATGTATCCCAATGATGAAGACTTCAACGAAATTTATAAATTTTGTTTGGAACTAGGAGATAGATATCACACTGAGTTTGCAGAATATATGATTCAATAAGGATTGTTGTTTAAAGGGAGTAAATTGTGCATCCCTGATTGTTCCATGAGGGAGAACATCATAAAGGAGAAGCATTGTGGATATATATCATGCCACTTTGGTCTTGAAAAGACACTTGAGCTAGTAAGAAGATTCTACTTCTGGCCCAAGATGTAGAGTGAGATAAGGAGATTTGTGAAGTGTTGTCTAATTTGACAAAAAGCCAAAGGCACCAGTTCAAATGTAGGCTTTTACACACCATAACCCATTCCCAAAAAACCTTGGGACTCCATAAGATTGGATTTTGTATTGGGTCTTCCAAGGACAAAGGAAAGCTATGAAAATGTTTATGTGGTTGTAGACAAGTTCTCCAAAATGGCACACTTCCTACCTTGTAAGACTACACATGATGCCTCAAGTATTTCAAGGCTATTATTCAAGGAGATTGTAAGACTCCATGGTTTACCACTCACCATTATTTTAGACAGAGACCCCAAGTTTTTTGGACATTTTTGGCATACCTTGTGGAACAAACTTGGAACAAATCTAGTTATGTCATATTCCTACCATCCTCAATCAGATGAACAGATTGAAGTCATCAATAGATCTTTGGGAAACTTTCTAAGGTGTCTGACAAAGGAGTATGGAGTGGCATGGGACTCAATCCTTCCACAAGCAGAGTTCTCCTATAATGACTCTATCAACAGAAGTTCAGGACCCAGTCCTTTCCAAATTGTCTATGGATCCCACCCTAGGGGTGTCTTGGAACTAAGAAACATCCAATTTTTTTTCCAAAGGAGTGCTCAAGCTGAGGATTTTGCAAAGGTAATGAAGAACATCCATCAAAAAGTGAAAGACAGACTACAACAAACCTCTGAGAAGTATACACAAGAAGCAGATGTTAAGAGGAGAGATGTCTAATTCAATGTTGGAGACATGGTCATGGTTCACTTGAAGAAAGAAAGACTAGCCAAGGAAAAGTACACCAAGATGATGATGAAAAAGATTGGCCCCTTCAGAATCTTGAAGAAATGTGGAAATAATACATATAAAATTGAATTACCTTCAACCATTGGTTTATCCCCCATCTTAAATGTAGCTGACCTATGTCCATACAAAGGTCCTGTTACTGATGTCTCCATTACAGATGCTCAATATATTCCACAGGAGTAGGAGCTAAAAGAACTACCAAAACCACTAACACAAGAGATTGACTACATACTAGACAAGAGGATAGCCAAACAAACTAGGGGGTCCACTTTCTATGAATATCTAGTTAAATGGAAACAGCATTCAGTGGAGGATGCTACTTGGTTAACACCTGAAGAGATTAAGAAGACTGGTTTCAAACTAAAAGATCTCCCAAATCAAGAAACTTGAGTTAATTTTGTCTTAGGGAGTATGGTGCAATGCACCCATGACTGTCGTTGATTGAATGTCATTCTACAAGATTTATGTTTTTAATAAATGGATTGATGTTAGAGGATCATGATATTTTTTTTATGGATCCATGTGTATGGTCAAGGATCTCTTAGGCAATCTTATGAGCCTAGAGACGCCTTAGGCCATTGGGATCACCTAGTTAGGCTTAAGTTGCTTTAAGCATGATTTTGTGTTTTTAGGAGTCCTTAGTGTTAAATATTTGGATCCATGTCATTTTAGGCATATTATGTCAAGTTGATAGGTTTGGATTCATTCCAAAAGTATTCAAGTGCAAAAAGCCAAGATTTTGCCAAATGTTGAAAAGTTGTCAAAAAGTTGCTCAAGAGTTGCAAGATGTAATCCCAACAGTCATAGAGAATTTTGGATCAATATGAATTCACATTTGAAGTGTTTTTAAGTGCTTATTATGAACCTAGATGGTTAGAAGTTCTGTATTGAAGTTTTGATGCATTTGGAATGGAAGATGAAGAGTTTTTCTGAGCATTTCTGAGTTGTATGGCCGTGTCTAGTGTGATCTATGAAAACAAAGTTGATGTTTTGAAGGTATTCTATGTTATCATAACTTTCCAATTGGTTTTAAGTCATTTAGTTTTGGTTTGAGGTGTTTTTGATTCAGTTTTCCAAAAACAATCTAGAAATAGGCTTTCTAGAAGCACATTTCACTAATGGAGTCCTAACTTGCATTCTATCTAGTGGGATTCACTAATATCCTAGAAAATGAAATTTAGGATGGTATATTTAAGGATTCTAGAAGCTTAGAAGATGGCTCGAATGGTAAATCCCTCATGCATCAAGCCCTATGTTGAATATCTCAATGTATTCAGCCTAGAATGAAGGAGAATGAAATGTTATGTTTGTTAGATAGTTTGGTTGAGTGAAATAAGAGTGGATTTGAGTTTTGGGGAGTTAGTTGAAGAGGTCTAAATCACTATTTCAATCCCATGCACCCAATTTCTAGTACTTGCTTTGATATCCAAGCCTAATTAGGCTAATTAGGTCTGCAAACTTGGTGAGTGTTAGGTGTTTCTAGAGTAGAGTTGGAGCCTAGAGATTTTGGGTTTGACATAACTTCCAAAAGGGTATATGGATATATCCTCAGTTTCCTAAAAGGTGATTGGGAGGAAAAGTTAAGTCCAAATAACCACTTGGATAGACCTACAAGGAATTCTAGGACAGTCCTAGATAGGTACTGTACGACAGTTGGAGGGCCAAACCAAAAGATGATTCTTGGTCCCCATGACATAAGGAAGGTGCCCCAATAGTTATTTTGGGTTGGTAGAGTCACTAGTGAAGAATTCTAGTTTGTGGCTTGGAATAGGGCTAGTGTCCCTAAAGCTCAAAAGTGCAATATCTTGGATTGAATTGATTCAATTGGGAAGAGTTGAGAAGCAGTTCTACCACCTTGAATAGGTAGAAGAAATGGTGTAAGAAAGGATCTAGGATCCTAGGAGGGTATAATTTGAATTGAGTGTCTCATTGAACATAAAAGAGAAAGACCACACTTCTTGTTGTCACCTTTGCATTAATATTGGTATGATGATTGTACTTGCATTAATTATTCTTTGCACTCCATTTTATTATTTACCTTTAGTGATATCTATGATGTTCTTTATGTATTATATTATGACCATGGACTATCAACTTGTAGCTATTTTGATTTTTTCATATGAAATACCAGATACTTATGAACTTAATGCTCCATGATTCTATTATAGTCAGTCTGGTACTTGTAGCCTTGTTGTAGCTTTGAGCATACAACCTTTGACATATGTTTTGTTTATTAATAATTATTTGCAAATGATCCATATCTTTCCCTTGATTATCTCCTATAGCATGACATTAAATATTGATCCATTTAGTACCTTTGATCTGATTGATTTATCACACTAGCTCCTCAACTTGATTTTCCATTTGTTGTTCATCAATGTGTGTATTGATATTATACTGATATCATTGCTTTAAAGATTCTCCTTGTGGCTGAAACTATACACAATGTTACCTCATGGCATACCACTGAAATTTCCTTGGTACATGAAATAAAGCTTTGTTCTTATGATTATCAAATACATTGCTTTGATAACTTGTTATCCCTACACCATACATGATTGCTCATGTGTTTTTCACTACAATTATAGAGATATATGTATTAGTTCCTTTTTTATTTTGATATTTTTGACGTTTCCACCTGAGATAGTTTCATCTTGACAATTTGGGCTCAACCCTAGTGGGAGCCACATTTACCCCACTTGTCTTTTAGCTCCTCAATTTTGCTAAAATATTGATATGCTTGCATAATATGCTTCTTCTTTACAAACCTCTTTCTCATTCTCTTAATGCATCCTTGTTGTGTTTGAATAATACATAAGGATTCAAATAATTCATAATAACAACTTTTCCCTTAAATGTATTGTATATTTATCACTATTTTTCCTTTACAATGAACAACAAAGTGAAAGGTTTCATATTATAAAATATGTCCCTTTGACACTTGTTTTATTGCTCTTCTTTGTTCAATTTGAATGTTCTAAAATTAGTTACTCTAAAGGATATGTCGGGCTCATACCCGAAGGGATCCTTGGTCAGGGGAACATGTCCATTACAGTAACTAATCACCTACACATGAAACAAACACATTAGCATAAATATTTCTTTCTCACAAGCACTGTGGGTATTCTGATGTTTCTTCTTCAGATTTAGGACAACTTTAAAAGGAAACATAGGAATAGAGTAGATTTAAGATAACTCTTATCATTTTAGTTCCACACTAAATTGGTAAATTGATAATTTTTTTACATTGAATTATGGATTTTATAGTTGTTTTCCTGAGTTACAGAATTGCATAAATTCAGAAGATAAAGAATACATGCAGCACAACAACTACAAACATCGAAAGGTTGCATAAACGTACACCTATTTAACACTACTATTCAGATAATGAAGACAAAATACATTACTTTTGCATTCATGTTAACACTGATAATGTTGTAAGTATTGATAATATTTAAAACTTTCAAATTCATAATTGATCATTACATTGAACATTCAAATTGAATGTAGTAAACAAGTATTCCTTCATAGGTTAAAACTTTCAAATTGTAAAATTAGAGAAGTTATCCAATTCTAAAAGCAAGAAAGAAGCATAGAAGGTTTAGGGATCTAAGCATTGCCTTGGAGAGTTCTTCTGCATTTTGGTAACTGGTCATCTGAATCTGCATGTCTTTGTGTCCTTGCCCGAATCTTTTTGTTAGTTCTGCATTCTTGTCTCATTTTAAGTCTTCTTCTGGTTTTATCCTGCATCATGGAGAGATAAAATAGTTAGATCCAAATTGGATCTAAGCAATACATAGATACCTAAAATAGCATGCTACGATCATATCTTCAGACCTGTACATTTATGAAAACATCAATGCAATAGAAAAGTATGCATCTACAATAACTAAATAAAGTATCAAAGGGACATAATTCTATGAAACCTTTTATTGCATATAGTTTTTATTCTGCAATAGTCAGGAATTGCTATTAAGGAAACCAAAAAATTTGAATCAAAGGGACATGGGTCTTGTACCCAAGAAACCTTTTTAAGATCATCAACATATTAGGTTAGTAAACCCAACCAACAAACCAACATTCATACATAAATGTCATTTCACATGACATTTTACATACAAACATTGATTGACTGATTGTATCTACTAACCTAACATGTGGACTTGGTGGTGTGTGCAAGCAAGTAAGACAAAAATATTCAAATACAAAAAAGAAACATAATGTAGGAGTTCACAAGTTGTAGAAGATAGGAGAAAAATACTATGGGTGTCATGAGCCCATGATCAAACCTCACTGGATTAAAGATGTAAGAGTACTAAGAGTTCATGAATTCAGAAAGAAAAGAAGATCCAGTTCATACAATGATGCAGTAAAGATGAGTGTTCCTAATTGAAAAGTGTTACAACAACCAAGGAACAAAATTGCAGATAAAAAATGAGGTAATACTATACCTTATCATTATACAAAGCAAGGATTGAATGTTATGTAATGCTGGTTTATGCATATGAAATCATCAAATGAAATAGTGCACAAAGATAGACCAGAAATAGAAGAATGACATTAATGTTGTTATGCAATAGTATACATGTGCAAAAGAGCTAACTGTATTATTATCAGAGTGGAAATTTTTTATGAATGGTTCATGCATTATTGACACCATAAAAGTACTTTATCTCAGTACTTTTCTAAACATTATTATCTTTGAATAAAAGGAAAAGAAAAAAAGTGATATCCATGTTTGCAGAAGAAATAGGAAGTGCACAACCAAACACTGATATCCTTTTTATAACAATGGGCATATACAAAATGAAATATCACTATTGTTGTTATAAGTGATGTGTGTGCAAAAGAGGATGAGCATATGAAAAAAAATGAATACAATGATATAGTTAGCTATAATATGCATGATGACAACATATGTTCAAGAAAAGAAAGGATTGAAATCAAATAAGTCCTTCTATAAATGTTCAAAGTACATCATTTATTCATTAAAAGATGCAATATAATAGTATTATTACTTAATGTTGTTAAAAGAGAAGGAAAATGCAGTGCCTGGTGAAAATATGCAAGTTATGTATGTACAAATTAAGGATGGAGATAGAGTAACAGTTTTATATGCTTCAGGATGATTCAATCACAAATTGGTTATGATGTATGTTTCTATGCATGTTCAAACAGACATAGTGATTATTGTTCAAAAAAGGAAAATGACAGTGCTACCTAACTTATTGCAAGTTGATAATATTGTTACTATTAATGTTGTTAGGTATGTTTGTCAAGAGATGAAATTAAAAAAAAAAAAATATGGTGGAGCTATGCAATTGGAAAATAAAAGTATGTATAAAGAAAAACCAAATTCATGTTTTATAATACTGCCTATGGGAGTCACGAGCCCATGCTCGAACCCCATAGTTACTATTTTGCAGATAGAACATGATCTTATTGCATGAAGTAGGAGATAGCATAGCAATGAAAGTCACCGTAATGGAAAACATGGTGGATATAATGAATGTTTCCAGTTCAACAATAATGGAATGGTTTTTACATATTTTGGTGACTTTCAAACATGGTGACAAAGGCCGAGTTCTTTTATAGATAATAACTCACTATTATTTATAAGTGAAAACATATAGTATAATAGAAATATCAACTCAATGTAAAGTTACAGACAGAAAAGGTGCTCAAAGGCACAAATAGCACGGTCACCATGTCACAAACAATGGAGAGCTCAAGTTGAGCTTTTATCTCTAAACTATAGACTATTATTGTAATAGTTTCACCAGTAAACTACAGATTCATCAACACTCAATAAAAAGCCATGTGGGTATTCGACATAAGATAAAGCTCAACCTTCAAGATAACTATAGAAAGCTTTTATCATTTCTTCTAAATGAGAGATCATGAAAAAATCATTTACAACATGGAAAGATGGAGTTGGCAGAAGGTAAAACAAAAACTCAAAATTATTTGCTAGATGCCCAGATGCAGTTTAAGTTTCAAAATTAGTTAGAAAAAACCATAGCCAGTATTGCAAAAGAAGAGGAAATAACTTATCTATAAGTTGTAAAGCTATAGTGGAGAACCCGAGTTGCATAGAGAGCCCACGGTATATGGAGAAGCTTGAGTTCTATAAAGATGCATAGATAGCACCATATTCATGGCATGGAACCCCAAATACAAAGTTATACAAAAAAATCTCGTACACTGAAAGAAGACTCTAGTTAAGATCCGACGGTAGTATTGAGAGCCCAAGTTCTATGTAAACAGTAGAGTAACTTCAATAAAAATGAGGCAGCTTCAGTCAAAACTTGAATCACGGTGATTCAACTCTAGTAAAACCCTCGAGCTCTCTGTTTGCATAATATTGAAGCTCCAATTAGAGCATGTAGTCCAATACCGAAATAGTAGAGCCCATACATTATGGCACAAACAACACGCATGGATGAGTGCCAGTTCAGGAAAATCTTGAGCTCTCCATGTTGCTCACGTTAAATACCAAAGATTAACAAAAAAACAACAGCTTCAAATACTCCACCAATGCCAAATAACAAGAGATGAACTCCAGATTACATGGTGACACAAGAGAAGCAAAGAAAAATATAGTTCACAACCAGAGTTGAATTCCATACAAGCATGGCGGTGCCAAAACAATAGAAACCCTAATTTTTTTTCCTTCCAAAATTGAGATGCAAATGAAATGAAAAATTGCCTATGTCAAAGTTTGTTAAACTTTGGAGTCCACAATGCAAAATAAGTTAAGGCTCTGTTAACAATAGTACACGAAGGCTTCTTTACATGCCATGTCAGCTTCACCACATGTTATGATAGTGGTAGATATTGTGAAATGGGTCATGTCGACCATAGGGTTAAGATGTCAAGTCTAGTAAGGGTATTACTCATGCTTGGTTTAGGGTTGTTAAACTATGGTGTCAGGTTTATATCATTGAGTTAGGGCTTTTATCCAAATATGTTAGTGTAGACACCCTAAAATGGACAGGCTTGCGACTTCACATTAAAAACACTAATTTTCATCTATTAATTAATGGTTTTTTAATCATTAATTAATCATCTATTTTCTTCTAAATTCATCTTTCTCAAATCATCTAGTCCAATTCTCAAAATTAATTAAATAATTAATTTTATTTAATTAATTAACCTTTAAATGATTATTTACCATTATTTAATCAATTAAACTCAATTTCCTATAGTTTAAATCCAAATATTTAAACTTACTAATTAAATTCTTCCAATTAAATTAATTTCAATTAAATTAATTTAATTTCATCAAATAAAGCAATTCTTAATTAAAAATAATTCAATTATCTCACATGTTGAAAACAATTA
>MU224920.1:168077-203056 GCA_018584345.1 Thuja plicata
CCTGTTCCTTTTGATCACAACCGTTCATCTCCCCATCTCTGGGATTGATCTCAACCACTCATTTCATCACCAATTCCTATATAATAAACCCTTCATAACCATTTGAAGGATCCAGGATTTCAAGCTTGCATGCACCATTACTCTGTCAACATTCAAGCTATCTTGCGATCACACACACTTTGCAATTATCAAATTCTCGACGCTTCTCAAGTCATAGACACTGCCCAGCCAATACTGAGCATCAAGAACAGCGTTTCGGAAGGAGTAGAGAGAAACAATAGAAGCTTCAAGCATCGAAGGGTTTGCATTCATTTGTCTTCCCTTTTGTTGTTTGTACATTTTATTGCTCACGTATCTGTTATTCATTTAGTAGTTATTGCGTACTTGATTTGCATTCACTTGTGAACCTTGGCTACTAACCCCTACCCTTGGAAAGCTGTGGGAAACCGGAGAGAGGCGTACAGTTAGGGTTTTTAGGGTTGGGGTTATCTTAATTTATTTTGGGATATATTTTAGATATTTTAAATATATTCTATGATATATTTTAGATATTTTAATATATTCTTTGATATATGTTGAGATATACTATAAAATATATAATTCTTAAAAAATATCAACTTTAGGAGAGCTTGTTAGAAGACTAAATTTTAGGCATTAGTCATGCCTTGAAAATAGGGATATGCTATTTTGGGGGGCATCATTTAAGCCTAAAAAATAGTGTTATCTATCTGTTTAGGAGGACTTTTGGGGGGAGGATTTCATTTTTAGAATTAGCCTTAGGGGCTATATAACTGAACTTCGTATTCATTTGTAGGGGTTCAAAATTTGGGGAAATAGAAGTATTTTTGAACATATTGTTCCTGTGCATCTTTTCCTTGTATTTTGTAACCATTTTTTGCATATTTTGAAGATAATAGAGTTGGCCTTATTATACATATATTTTTTCTGAGTTTTGCTATCTATCCTTCCAAGTTTTCTGCATTTAAGTGTATTGCGTGTTTCAAGCATAGATTAGTGAATTGTTTCAAATTCCTATTCTAAGTCATAAAGAATAAACCTTTTGCAGAAGTTACCTATTTTCTAGTTGAATTTTTCAATTAGTGGCACAAAACCCTAATAGTGAATTATTGATCATCCTAGGTGTTGTGAAGTGAAAGTTATTGCAGAGTATAGTAATGTATATCCTATAGGTACAGATTTATAATTCTGACAAATCTGTATCTATTTTGGTGTATCACCTTCTTAATTAGTATTCATTTTTAGTTATCTTTCTCCCTTTTCCTAAAAAACCATAAAGATTAGTATCAGGTGATATCTCAAATTTAATAGGAACCGACCTAGAATATACAGATTCATTCTCTCATCCACCAAGGAGAATGTTTCCATGTTTCAATAGGATGGATAGATTCCACATCCAGCTATAGGTGCAATCTTGATTGACAACAGTTTTTGGCATGCCTAGTGGGACCCAACTATTTCACAGTTTGGTTGAAGATTCATTATTGTTGTTGTTATGGTGTGAACAATGGTATTTCAGCCTTTGGAGGTAGGAGCCAAACACACACGTGGAAACTCTGTAGAAAAGGTCTACTGGTTTCAAGAGACCAAGTGTTGGTATTTTTAAAATCATTTTTTTAGATTTCTAGCTTATTACATGAATAGAAATGTCACATTATTGTGGGAAGCAAGGATACTCACCATCATATCATGAGAATAATGCTCAATGGGTTAAGAAACAACCATATTAAAATCATCTGAAGGCATTTTTTATTCCAAGCTACCATACCATAGCAGGTTATTGATATATCTAGCATGCCCCAAATCAATATGCCCTTGTACAGGCTTATGAGCAGGCTCTCCAACAAGAAGGATCAAGGGCTCAAACACAACAACAAGAGATTAAAGATTAGCTATATCATCATGCTTACCACCCGCCCCCCATGCTCAAACTAAGTGGCAACAAACTCAAAATTATAACCAGTTCCAAGGAGATTATTTTCTGCCTAATCAGCATGAAGGTATTTCCAATTGGCTTCAAAACTCAGACTGTGTTAAAATGAAGAAGTTTTATGAGCCTAGCAAGCTTGTTCAACCAAACCAAGAGTAAGGAAATGAGGATCAACTATATGAGAAAAAAATGAAACAATGGGAAGAAGAGCTTGATCATCAAATTTCTATTAAGGGAGCGGAGCTGATATTATAAATGGATGAACAAGAGGCTCCTGAGTGTAAAATTTCAAGCTTCATGCTTTTTGGGAAAGGTGAGTCTCCTAAATCTCTTGAATGTAAAATCCCAAGTTGGCGTACTCTCGTGTTCCAAGAACTTGTAAATGAAGAGCCAATTAAACTTTTATTCCTGAGTTTTAGTGATATCCTTCTAGCACAAAAATCTGTTATATAGCAATTGCAGCCTTATGAAAATCTCACTCAAGAGAGCTCATCTGATTTGTTAGAAGAAATTTCATGTTTTGTCAATAAGGAGAATATATATGAGCTAACAGATTTGGAAAATTGTGATCAACAACAATATGAGGATCATCTTGATAGGATGCTGGTCAATGAGGAAACACATATAGAGGTATGGGTTCTTAATGATGAAGGGGCTGACATTTTTCAAGGTTCACCTATTTTGTTTGATGAAATCCTAGGTTTTGTACATGATGAGGAAGAGGAAATTCAGATTTCCCTCACATCATTAATAGAACAACAAGAGGAAGTTAAATATTTTTATGTTTTGAGCATGCATGACAACATCAACAAGGTAGATATAAATCATCTTCCATGCAAAATTGAAAGTCATGATGACGAGGCTATTTTTTGGGATAGTCTTGAAGTATTTATGGCAGAATTAGATAACTTTCCTGCACCTCCTCATAAAGAGAGTCAAGCTAAACAAGTTGTTGAGCATGTGGTGGTTGTTACATCTCAGCACATGCCTAAGGATGAATTTGACAGAGTGCTGACTGAAGAACAGATAAGCAAAAACAATATGCAAAGTTACGAGATTGAGCCAAATTATCCAAACAAAGAGTATGACAATCAACCACATCAGGTAGACCATGCAGTTGTTCAACTTCTTAATCCTCTAGAGCTTAAAATTTCTGATCAAATTGATGTCATAGTTGAAAAGATAGTTGAAACCACATAAATCAACAGTAGGAAATCAGAATCTGTTATTACAAGAGGTTGCCTAATCAGGCATCTTTCCAGAGTGGGGCCTATTCCTAAGATTCCAGTTATAGAGAAGTAGATCCAACATGTTTATATACCTCAAATCTGCATTGATATCAATCAAATCCAAGAGGTTTGTGATCTGGTCTTTTATTTTTAGGATATGCTATAGAAGTCTCAGATCTTTCAAGTTATATTGCATATATTTTCAGTTGCCTATATGCATGCATCTCATCCATTGTTGGTGAGAAAAGGAAGATACTTCAACCAATCAGTTAATGGATGTATCTGAGGGTTCTTTCATGATTGATTAGCTTAGGGTAGATTAGAAGTTTCCAGTTATATTTTTCTTTCTCTAGGTGTTGTTCAAGCACATGCTTCAGTTTTAGTTTCAGTTTCAGTTGTGTGAAGAAGAGACTAAGGACAACACTGTTAAACTTCACTATTCTTACATGAAAAACATACCAATCATACAAGACATGGAATCTGTTCCACTGCCTCATATGATAAGCATTTCATTCATATAGAAATAGTGGAGGATAGCAGTAATATCCTTGGTTTAGTTTCAGTTTAGTTTTAGTTTCCAGTTTGAAGTTTGCTTGAAGTTTGAGAAGTTCAGTTGTTCCTAAAAGTTGAAGAATATGGTCCAATGGATAAGAAAAATGCAACTGGTCTGATTTTTTTTAGCAGGCAAACACCCCTTGGAGGCTGCCAGAAAATGTTATCATTTTAATTGCACACTAAATTAGTAAATTGATAATTATTTTACATTGAATTATGGATTTTATAGTTGTTGTCCTGAGTTGCAGAATTGCTTAAATTTAGAAGATAAAGAACACATGCAGCACAACAACTACAAAAATCAAAAGGTTGCATAAAGGTACACCTATTTAACACTACTATTCAGATAATGAAGAAAAAATACATTACTTTTGCATTCATGTTAACACTGATAATGTTCTAAGTATTGATCAGATTTAAAACTTTCAATTTCATAATTGATCATTACATTGAACATTCAAATTGAATGTAGTAAACAAGTATTCTTTCATAGGTTACAACTTTCAAATTGTAAACCTAGATAAGTTATCCAATTCTGAAAGCAAGAAAGAAGCATAGAAATTTTAGGGATCTAAGCATTGCCTTGGAGAGGTCTTCTGCATTTTGGTAATTTGTCATCTAAATCTGCATGTCTTTGTATCCCTGCCTGAATCTTTTTGTTAGTTCTGCATTCTTGTCTTTTTTAAAGTCTTCTTCTGGTTTTATCCTGCATCATGGAGAGAGAAAATAGTTAGATCCAAATTGGATCTAAGAAATACATAGATACCTAAAATAGCATGCTACAATCAAATCTTCAGAGCTGTACATTTATGAAAACATCAATGCAATAATAGAGTATGAATCTACAATAACTAAATAAAGTATCAAAGGGACATAATTCTATGAAACCTTTTACTGCATATAGTTGTTATTATTCATTATTTAGGAGTTGCTATTTAGGAAACTAGAAAATCTGAATCAAAGGGACTTGGGTCTTGTACCTAAGAAACCTTTTTTAGATCATCAACATATTAGGTTAGTAAAGGAAACCAACAAACCAACATTCATAAATAAATGTCATTTCACATGACATTTTACATACAAACATTGATTGAGTGAATGTATCTACTAACCTAACATGTAGACTTGGTGGTGTGTGCAAGTAAGTAAGAAAAAAATATCAAATACAAAAAGAAACATAATGCTGGAGTTCACAAGTTGCAGAAGATAGGAGAAAAATACTGTGGGTGTCACGAGCCTGTGCTTGAACCTCTCTAGATTAAAGATGTAAGAGCACTAAGAGTTCATGAATTCAGAAAGAAAAGAAGATACAATTCATACAATGATGCAGTAAATATGAGTGTTCCTAATTAAAAAGTGTTACAGCCAACAAGGAACAAAATTACAGATCAAAAATGAGGTAATACTATACCTTATCATTGTACAAAGAAAGGATTGAATGTTATGTAATGTTGTTTTATGCATATCAAATCATCAAATGAAACAGTGCACAAAGATAGACCAAAAATAGGAGAATGACATTAATGCTATTATGCAGCAGTATACATGTTCAAAAGAGCTAACTGTATTATTATCAAAGTGGAAATTGTTTATGAATGGTTCATACATTATTAACACCAGACAAGTACCTTAGCCCAGTACTTTTCTGAACATTATTATCTTTGAATATAAGGAAAAGAAAAATAGTGATATCCATGTTTGCGAAAGAAATAGGAAGTGCACAGCCAAACAGTGATATCCTATTTATAATAATGGGCATATACAAAATGAAATATCAGTATTGTTGTTATAAGTGATGTGTGTGCAGAAGAGGATGAGCATATGAAAAAAGAGGAATACAATGATATAGTCATCTATAATATGCATGATGACAACATATGTTCAAGAAAAGAAAAGGATTGAAATCAAATAAGTATTGCTATAAATGTTCAAAGTACAACATTTATTCATTAAAAGATGCAATACAATAGTATTATTACTTACTGCTGTTAAAAGAGAAGGAAAATGCAGTGCCTGGTGAAAAGATGCAATTTATGTATGTACAAATTAAGGATGGAGATAGAGTAACAATTTTATATGCTTCAGGATGATTCAATAACAAGCTGGTTATGATGTATGTTGCTATGCATGTTCAAATAGACACACTGATTATTGTTCAAAAAAGGAAAATGACAGTACTGCCTAAACTATTGCAAGTTGATAATATTGTTACTATTAATGCTGTTAGTTATGTTTGTCAAGAGATGAAATTTAAAAAAAAAATCAATAAATATGGTGGAGCTATGCATCTAGAAAATAAAAGTATGTATAAAGAAAAATTGAATTCATGTTTCATAATATTGCCTATGGGAGTCACGAGCCCGTGATCGAACCCCATAGTTACTATTTTGCAGACAGAACATGATCTTATTGCATGAAGTTGGAAACAACATAGCAATGGAAGTCACCGTAATGGAAAACATGGTGGAGATAGTGAATGTTTCCAGTTCAACAATAATGGAATGGTTACTACATATTTTGGTGACTTTCAAACATGGTGACAAAGGCCAAGCTCTTTTATAGATAATAAATCACTGTTATTTATAAGTGACAACATACAGTATAACAAAAATATCAACTCAATGCAAAGTTACAGACATAAAAGGTGCTCAAAGGCATAAATAGCATGGTCACCACGTCACAAATAATGGAGAGCTTGAGTTGATCTTTTTATCTCTAAAATACAGACTATTATTGTAATAGTTTCACCAGTAAACTACAGATTCATCGACACTCAAGGAAAAGGCCATGTGGGTATTTGGCATAAGATAAAGCTCAACCTTCAAGATAACTACATACAACTTTTATCATTTATTCTAAATGAAAAATCATGAAAAAATCATTTACAACAAGCAAAGATGGAGTTGGCAGAAGGTAAAACAAAAACTCAGATATATTTGCTAGACGCCCAGATGTAGCTTAAGTTTCAAAATTAGTTACAAAAAACCGTAGCCAGTATTGCAAAAGAAGAGGAAATAACTTATCTATAAGTTGTAAAGCCGCAGTGGAGAACCTGAGTTGCATAGAGAGCCCGCGGTATATGGAGAAGCTCGAGTTCTATATAGATGCATAGACAATGCCTTATTCATGGCATGAAACCCCAAATACAAAGTTTATAAAAAGAAAGACCGCACACTGAAAGAAGACTCCAGTTAAGATCTAGTGGTAGTATTGAGAGCCTAAGTTCTATGTAAACAATAGAGTAACTTCAATAAAAATGAGGCAGCTTATAGTCAAAACTCGAATCATGGTGAGTCGACTCTAGCAAAACCCCCGAGCTCTCTGTTTGCATAATAGTGAAGATCCAATTAGAGCATGTACTCCAGTACCAAAATAGTAGAGCCCATACATTATGGCACAAACAACACGCATGGATGAGTGCCAGTTCAGGAAAAGATCAAGCTCTCCATGTTGCTCATGTTAAATACCAAAGATTAACAGAAAAACTGCAGCTTCAAATACTCCACCAATGCCAGATAACAAGAGATGAACTCTAGATTACATGGCATCACAAGAGAAGAAAAGAAAACTATAATTCACAATCAAAGATGACCTCCATACAAGCATGGCGGCGCCAAAATAGCAGAAAACCTAATTTTTTTTCCTTTCAAAACTGAGATGCAAATGAAATGAGAAAATTGCCTATGTCAAAGTTTGTTAAACTTTGGAGTCCACGATGCAAAATAAGTCAAGGCTCTATTAACAATAGTGCATGAAGGCTTCTTTACATGCCATGTCAACTTCACCACATGTTATGATAGTGCTAGATATTGTGAAATGGGTCATGTCGACCATAGGGTTAAGATGTCAAGTCTAGTAAGGGTATTACTCATGCTTGGTTTAGGGTTGTTAAACTATGCTGTCAGGTTTATATCATTTAGTTAGGGATTTTATGCAAATATGTTGGGTTTTTTAGGGTTGGGGTTACATATTAAGTTATTTTGGATATATTTTTGATATTTTAAATAGATTTTTAATATATTTTAGATATTTTAATATATTCTTTGATATATGTTGAGATATACTATAAAAGATGTAATTCTTCAAAATATCAACTTTAGGAGAGCTTGTTGGAAGACTAAATTTTAGGCATTATTCATGCCTTGAAAATAGGGATATACTATTTTGGGGGGCATCATTTAAGCCTCAAAAATAGGGTTATCTATCTGTTTAGGAGGAATTTTGGGGGGAGGATTTCATTTTCGAAATTAGCCTTAGGGGCTATATAACTAAACTTCTTATTCATTTGTAGGGGTTTAGAATTTGGGGAAATAGAAGTATTAGTGAACATATTGTTCCTGTGCATCTTTTCCTTGTATTTTGTAACCATTTTTTCAGATTTTGAAGATAATAGAGCTGGCCTTATTATTCATATAGTTTTTCTATCTATCCTTCCAAGTTTTCTGCATTTAAGTGTATTGCATCTTTCAAGCATAGATTAGTGAATTGCTTCAAATTCCTATTCTAAGTTATAAAGAATAAACCTTTTGTAGAAGTTACCTATTTGCTAGTTGAATTTTTCAATTAGTGGCACAAAACCCTAATAGTGAATTATTGATCATCCTAGGTGTTGTGAAGTGAAAGTTATTGCAGAGTCCAGTAATGTATGTCCTATAAGGACAGATTTATAATTTTGAAAAATCTATATCCGTTTTGGTGTATCACCTTCTTAATTAGTATTCATTTTTAGTTATCTTTCTCGCTTTACCTAAAAAACCATAAAGATCAGTATCAGGTGATATCTCAAATTTAATAGGAACCGGTCTAGAATCTGAAGATTCATTCTCTCATCCACCAAGGAGAATGTTTCCATCAGGATTGTGCCTATAACTGGATGTGGAATATAGCCATCCTGTTGAAACAATAGCCAACCATTGCTTAGATCTTTATTGAGATGTAACGTCGTCATTTTCAATCTTACAGGATTCAGGGGCTTGTTGGGAGACTCGCAGACACAGAACAGACTCGGGACTAGCCGACCACTTATAATCAGTCAAAGCAACATGCAATGACTGGTTATCCTTGACCTATCTTTATCTCCTATTTTGTCTTTTATTTATGTTTTAATTTTGTACGAGAAGTAATAGGATACACTCACGGCTTGTGTGAGTCTTTTTCTTTGATACTCAATACATATGATTATCTCTCAAGTGTATAAACTAAAATGTAATTTATCATTGTTTAATACAAATGAAATACTCTTTCCATTATTGCACCATGTACTTTTGTCTTATTTCCTTGAAGATCATTTAGTAGGGTCAATTGATAGGAATTGTACGATCTATTGCAAAATTTCACTTGGTAGTAAAATTATGATAACATTTTGGAAAACTTTTCTAGAGGTTTCCCTGCTATACCTGGGAACCAGTGGCCCTCTAGATCCATTGGCTAGTGAGTCTTTCTAGGTATAGCTCTCAAAGATTAAAAAAATTAGTGTAGGATAAAATTTTGATTGTAGAGTTATGGTTTAGGATAGGAAAGCTCCCCTATCCTAAGAGATAGGGCACACTCAAGATAGTATAAAATTATGATCTATTTTAGTGACTTTTCAACTCTTAAAATTATAACAGCATCTTGTGTTTCAAAAAAAACTTAGGGAAAATATGAAAACTAACTCAAAAAACACAGTAGAAACACCTTTAACAGTATGTGGCTATGTACTATGATGACTATACATGAAGATTACATATCATATGTGACAGTTGAGTATATCTCCTACATATGTGGTGAAGAATTTTGATATGTAGCCACCTGTGGTGAAGAATTTTAATATGTAGCCACCTGAGTATGTATGAATGTGTTGTTAAGAATGTGGTCTATTGAAAACTATCCTCTAACTATGAAATAATACTTAGGGAAAAGAAAAATTAAAGCAAAAAGTGTAGCAACACTTTATTCAGAAATTACTCTAATATTTAGGCATATAATGACAAACGGGCCTCCTCAAAATGAATCAAATTTAGTATGCTTGCCTGGTCTTCTCTTAAGTTCATCCCACTTGAGGACAATGTCTCCCACATTGAACTCCTTGGATCTTAATTTTCTATCAAATATCTTCTTAACTTGCATCTGTTGAAACTCCATACTTTACATTGCTTTTCTCCTACTTTCTTCCAATTCCATCAGTTGTGTATAACGCACTTGCATAGGATATCCTTCCTCAAAAAACTAGCTGAGTAGCAAGATCAAGTGTTGGAAGCTCTATTTCAATAGACAACCGAGCTTCCTTTCTTTCCATATACTAACCAATAAGGCTAGTTTCCAATAATCTTCTTTGGAGTAATTATGGCCACCCACAAAGCAACCTTCAACTTAGAGTGCCAATCATGTTGATTCACCTGTAGAGTTCTCTTGATAACAATGATTGGGTTCTTATACATGGAATTTTCTAGTCCATTACCTTGAGGATAATAATTCGAACTCGTGCTAAGGTAAATACCATGCCTGACTCCCCAATCATTCACTCTTAAACCAACAAAAGCAAGTGCATTGTTTGAGATTATAGATTTAGGAACTCCAAATCTGTTCACAATATCATCATAAAAATTTAGGACAAATGTCTCATTTGCATCCTTTAGTGTTGCTTCCTTAGTTCAGCATGTGAAATAATCAGGGTAGTGATTACCCACTTATGTCCCGCACTAGATGGAGGGTTGATAGAACCTATGAAGTCAACACCCCATCTTTCAAAAGGTTGTTCTATTTTAATAGGCTGCAAAGGTAATGCTAGCAACCTCTCTTTCCCTACAAACATGGTGCATTTCATGCACCTCCTCACATATGCATGGTTGTCCTTAAAAATATATGGCCAATAATAACTAGCTCTTAAGATTTTGTATGCAGTATTCCTAAGAGATAAATGGCCTCCTGATTGACCGTCATGGAACTCATGCAAAATGTCTACAATCCGATCTAAATCAATACATATGAGTAGGACACCACTGTGATTCTTTCTATAAAATAAATCATTAATCAAGACAAAAGGAACTGATTGTAACCGGTAATACCTTCTTTTTTCCTTGTCCAAATTTACTAGAAACTCACTAGTCTTCAAAAAATGAACCATATCATGCAACCATCTCACTACCCTATCATCACCAGCTGCCATATCAAGCACTAAAATTATATCTTCTTATCCCTGAAGCTTTGAAACCTCATTATCAACAATCTTCTCACAGAGGCCTTTGCCTCTAACCAACTTTGTCACCATGATATCCACATCATATTCGATGACTCGTGTTATCCAACCAACTCTTTTTTCATTGAAGTATTTGCTGAGTAAAAACTCCTTCACACTTAGGTGCACAACTTTAAGATGAACCTTATTATAGGACAACAAGTGTCTGAACTTCTTGAGGCTCTTTACCATAGCGATGACATTTATTTCTACAAATTTGTACCTCTACTCAAAATCTTCTAAGCATTTTCTAAAAAAATGTGATTGGTCGTTCCAGTCCTTCTACATTTTGTTGGACCAACATTGCAGAAATAACTTCATAACTATCATATGCATACAAAATGAAATCCTTGTTAAAATCTATATTCACTAAAGCAGGAGCTGTTGCCATGGGCTCTTTAATGACTTGAAAATTATGCTTAGCTTCTTTTTTTCCAACTGAAAATAATGTTATTTTTGAGCAAGGTTTTCAATGGCTTCAATAAATCTCCAATGTTAGGCAAGAAATACCTCACAAAATTAATCCTTCCAATGAAGGACTACAATCCCTTCTTATGATGTGGCAGTGGTAACTCTAGAATTGCTTCTATCCTTTCTAGATCCACTATGACACCTTGCTTGGAAATAACATAACCCAACAACTTACCCTCGCGAACAACAAAGACACATTTTTTGGGATTTAATGAGACACCAAACTCTCTACAATGCTCAAAGATATTCCTCAACTGACCAAGATGATTTGCTGCCTTCTTGGAGTAAACTGTGATATCATCAAGATAAACTAACACAAACTACTACGTCTAATTACAAAATTCCATATCCATGGCCTTTTGGAATATTACCCCTGCATTTGACAAACAAAACAACATTCTCTTGTATGCCATGGTACCCCATTTACTAGTAAAATAATTTTTATATTGATCTTCACTTCTCAAAAAAATTTGGTTATACCCCAAATAACCATCTAATAAGGAGAAACATTTTTAACTAGCTACATACTGAAGTATTTGTTCCATAGAAGGAAGTGGATGCCTATCCTTCAATGATGCCCTATTCAAGTCTCTAAAATCCACACACAATCTCAGCTCTCCATTCTTCTTTCTAATAGGGATGAGAATGGACACCCAGCTAGTGTGTTTGATTGGGAAAATGATGCCACTCTCTATCAGCCTAAACACTTCCTTTTGCATTAATGGCTCAAATTTGGGATTAACAAGTCTTTTTCTTTGCCTCCCGGGCTTAACATTGGGCTCAAGTTCTATAGTATGTTGTGCTAACTCAGGATTAAAACCTTTAAAATCACCACAATCCCATGAAAATACATCTGCAAATTCTTGGAACAGCTGAACATAAGACTCTTTTTTGGAAGGAGTACTTACCTTACCAAATTTAAGCTCTTTCCCGGTGCAACCTCTAAATTTTCATAATGTTCTTGTGGGACTAGAAAACTAGTTTTGTCCTTTTTGGCCTAATCATCTGAGTTGAATATGGATTCTAAGGTAACTAGGCCTTTAGGAAAATTATTAGACTTCAGTTGTCTGACTTGATCTCCATAATGCTACTGGAATTTTTGCTGATTTGAGGTAGCAAACCAATCTTTTTCAAGCAAAAACTATAAAATATTTTTTTCATGTTCAAACGCCTGCCTATTGACATCATTATCAGGCATAGAAGGTCTGATAATTACCTTAATATGCTGTTGGGAAAGGCCCTTCGTAATGTTGTTTGGAATGTCAAATTGGGCTTCAACAACAACTAAGCGATCAATATGATAATTTTTACTTCTCGGTATTGCTATAAAATTCAATGCATCAAAATCCTTTATAGAGTCCTAAAATATTTGTTTATATGCTTTCAATGTATCATTTTTAGTTGCATTCATGCCTCTAACCTAATTAATTTTTAGCTCACTATCCCGATATACCTTCAACTACTTGATCCCATGCTTTCTAGCCCATTCTAGGCCCTGGATCAGACCTTCATATTCTGCTGCATTGTTTGTACAAGAAAACACAAAGAGAAAAGCTCCATAGTACTTCTCACCCTTAGGTGAAACTAGCATTTCACCACTACCAACACCATTCCTACTTCATGAACCATCAAAATACATTTCCCAAACATCATTCTGCTATTCAGAAGCACCTTCTACCTTCTTGACTAGATTTAGCATCACCAAACCAGCCTCGTGAAAGATATAATTTCCCAAACCAACATCTACAAGAAGACTAGTTTCATCATTTGACATGTCCTATGTTGCCCACCCATCCAATAGAATATCTGGAGTCTCACTAACTTGGGTCACAAGTTCATGATTAGCAGCATACTTGTCACGATAAAAAAACTACATAATTGGCATTAATGACACTAGGTGTGTATGGTTCTATATGGTCCTTGGAAAACAAATCAGATTGAATGGTAACTTTGGTACCGTATCTAGTTTGGAACAACATATGTGACCAATCATATGATAGGTAACCTCCTATCTTGGCAGTAAATTCTCTTAACAAACACAAGGCAAAATACAGAGGTAAATCAATGACATAAATGTCCTGGGTTATGGAGAAGTTTAGACAGACATGTAGGGTGAAACTTGCATCTTTGATAAGACCTACTGTACTAATAGCTGAACCATCAAGCTGCACTACCCCTTTCTTTAACAATTCGTACTTTAATCCTTACTATTCAGCTATCTTCTTAGGCATAATGGAGTATGTAGCTCTACTGTCCACTATACAATTATGCACCAAATTGTCACCAATGATAAGTGAAAAAAAAAACAGAGGCAATTTTATATTCTTACCTTGAACAATAGATGTTCCGTTATTATTGGCCTCCTTTTCATTGCTTTGAATAGCAACATTAGTCAACACGGCCGCCTTACCAGTATCAACAAATGTCACCTTAGGAGTAATCTCCTTATTTAGTGCCTTCTTCAAACTATCAGCTTGCCTCGGGATAGCCAAAGAATCCCACATGATCATCCTAATATTCATTTTTTTCATGCTATCCACAATTTTGAAAGGTACAGCTAAATGTACCTTTTGTTGTGTCTTAACAACTGATGGATCTGCATCCCTTCGAGGTTGTTCTTTAACTGGTACAATAGAGGTTTTCTTTAAAATGATTGGTATTTGTCTGGATGGTGAATCTGCAGTTAGCGATCCTTTATTTTTGTTTGTTGTTTGTCTCACTTCAAAATATCTTTTCTTTTCTCAGGTATTGGTTTCAATTGACGAGTCACCATTCAAATCGCATAACTCTTCTCCTTCCCAGTTAAGGAACCTAGTCTCCATGGTGTGTATAGACTATAGCTATTCAGGCACATTGGGAGGTGCATCCACCTATGCGCTTGAAACATTTTGGACCATGAGATCTTTATTAATCACCCCATTCAAACATGTAGACTGATTATGTTCTTAATTGCATGGATAACACCAATCTGCTTCTGCTATTAAGTTATTTTGAGCCGGTACCAAGTCTCTAACCAAATTAACAACATTTAAGGGTGTTGGATTGTATGGTTGATAAAGCCTTTGATTAATGTTCTACCTCCCCCTTAGAAATTTCTCTAATATGGTTGCCTATTCTGCTAAAATTGTTGACCTTGATTCCAATATTGCTGATTAAAACCTTGGTTCTGCTACTGGAATATTGGCCTAGGACCTTGGTACTGCTTTTTAATACTTGTGAGCTCATCTCCCAAGGTCTGCAGTATGCTTTCAATCTTATGTTGGCTGGTCTTAATCTCCCGGAGCTCATTTGAGGGGCCTACTACTGCTATTTCTTGAGGAACAAAATGAGGTAAAATTGGTACAGCAGGTACTAGGGCAAGAGGTGGTATATAAATAGGCATATTAGGCTGAATAGCTAGAAAATATGGTATGAGAGGCGTGGGTGCTATTTTACCAGCCTATATAAGGCTTTTTTCAGCTCTAACAACAAGGTTAAAAGCTTGTGGAAATGAGGTGCCTCCCATAGAATGAATCATCACCAAAATTTTGTTGTTCAAACTCTTTAGGTAGTATAGAAAGGCATTATCTACACTTGGCCTCACCGCCGCTGGTATTCTATTCCATGTTTTCTAAAAATGGGAATTGAAATATGTCATCTGCTCTTGTGGGGCTCTTTTAATGGTTGTTAACTGTTCTACAAGTGACAAATGGTCTGAATTGTCTTCAAATAATTTGGTGAAGGGATCACCCAATTCATCCCACATGGAAAAGGAGGCCATGGGTAAATTCATAAACTATTCCAATGCTTTACCTTTGAACAAAGCTGCCAATAATCTGACTGTAACATTATCTTGTGTCACACGGTGAACATTATAGAGGGAAGCCACATCTCTAATATGATCAAATGTGGTTGTTTGACTCTCCCCTGTGAAGTCTGGTAGCCTTTTCAAAGTTACTAAAGGTATTCGATTATGCACAGTAAGATTCAAAGGGCTTCCTTGATCAAAGGGTATAAAAGAAAAGTTCCTAGGAACATCCATTACACTAATTTGAGTTGAGGCACTTGCTGAACCAACACTAGAACTTGCTAGATCAGAGGATGAAATACTTTCCAAAACACTACAGGATCTTGCATGAGTAGTACTTGCTGCTGAAAATGTAAACCTAGCTAAAGCAAAAGCACTACTTGCTAGAAACTTGAATGCTTCAAAAGAACTAGAAAGTTCTGTTCTTATAGTTGGTGATGCTGAATGCCTTACATAACTTTCTCTTTTCCTTGGCTTCTCTCTTCTTACATAAAATATTGGAGGTGAATATTGAACCCTCTTTGTATGTGGTGTCTGTTCAAGAGTTCTACCTTGTCTTTTAGATGAAGACAACTGCAAATTCTCAAATTTTTTGAGCTTATTGTATCAATTTTTCTCATAAAATATGTAACGGTATTGAAACTACTATTATTTCACTATAGAGTCACCATATACACTTAAAAAAAACCTCAAACAGGTCTTCTTTCACACTGACAGTATATCAAACCAGCATGAAACTTTAAAAAAAAAACAAAAAAAAAACACAGACTTCTTGGTCCTACCGGGCGTGCCAAAACTGTAAGACCTGAAATTTGTACCCTTAAGCTTGTAACTTATAGCTTGGAATCTTGGTCAACATGGAATCATTCCTACGTGGTGGGATTTTCCTATAAATGGAATGAATCTCTGGATTCTAGGTCGGTTCCTATTTGATGATCGCTGATAGCTCTTGAAACTTAACTAAACTTGATAAGGAAAAGGGGAAGAAATTGCTGAAAAGAACCTAAGACTGAAATTTAAACTATTGTGAACCAGACGATACACCAAAATGACATGAAAGCACAACTAAAAATAACTAAAAAGGGCTTTTACACTATTTGAATGAACACAAAAACACATATTTTTTGTATAGGAGTGCATAAATACTTTTTAATAAAGTCTAAAACATGAACCTAACCAAGGAGGAAAAAGGGTCCCTCACTTATCAGTTTCACAGCTAAAGACATGAATTACAACCTCCTGCAACTAGGTGTTAAGTGAGACAAAATAACATGGAATGATGAAAATTCACTAGTTATCCTTATCAAATCACCTGAAAATACACACAGAGACGCAGAAAGGAAAGAAGGCTCCAAAAGAGACTTAGATGCCATAAACTCATATTGTTGTTACATGTATTTGGTCTTCCCAAAATTGAGTTACAAATTCTTGCAATAAAAATATGCTAAGGACCTAAGAGATGTCTTCAAAACTATAAAGGAACCTTAAATGCCCTTCAAACAAGCCCCAGAAAGCTCAACCAGCTCATAAAGCACCTTCAAAACCTATGAATAGGTCTTACTTTGAAAATATTCCTAAAAACCCTCCAACATCTCCTAAATCCACTCCTTAGCTTCTACATGCTCTCCTTATGTCTCCAAATGGTTACAACCTCCAAGAAGAAGTCCTTAAGCTATTACAAAGCCCCTTATCTCTCCACTTTTACATTATTATTGATTTCTCTTAAAGATTTCAATAATCATTAATTGATTTTTAAAATACATCAATTAGCAATTATTAAATTATATAGTTTTCTCAAAAATACTTTATTAATTATTAATTGATGTATTTTATAAATCAATTAATGATTACTAAATTACAATGGATTTTTATAAAAAACAATAATGGTGACAAAACACTATTTCAATCAATAATATAATGATATATTCAAGAAATATATCATTAAATTATTGAATGAAATAATGTAAGTCAAAATGCCATTGAAACCATTAGTAGAATACTTGAAAAGATAGTGCAAAGTGTCAAAGGGAAACTAAAAACCCAACCCTAAGACATTTCACATCATTTCCTTCTTTTCATTTTCGAGAATGAAGAGAGAGGGTTTGAGTTGGGAGTCACCGCCATGGATGAATGTCTTTAGTCTTTTGCTCACTGTCTTTCACCATTTATTCTATAACTTTCTCTTCTTGCTGCTATAGCCACTACATTTACTCTGCTTTCTTCCCTGAACACACTACCATGTATTTGATTTGAAGCTCAACATCTTAGCCTTGATGATCTGTTGGAACCGCCGTGACTGGTTTGAAAAGGGGATACATTTAAATCTTCTAGTTTGGTTTCTTTTCTATGATTACTTTGTGCTTGATTACTCTGTGCTTTTTGGCCTGTATCTTCTATGAGGCCACAAGTTTAGATTTGGCATCTGGGTGTTTGGATGATTGACTACACTTCTTGTAGCATTTCTATGCCTGAGAATTTTATTTTTCTGCACAATCAAACTACTTGTCGGTACTCTCAAATTTGGCACAAATTTGGAGTGACCAATTAAAAATTTTCTCTAAGGCAAGGTGAGTACCCTTGAAAAACTCTTTGATGATGCTTACTTTAAGTGCAAGTAAAATATGACTTGATGATTTTTATGAGATACTGGTGGGGGAGCATGTGAAAAACCTATCACGGGGTAGATGAAATGAGTCACATCTTTCAGAATTCAGATTTGATGAGTTTTGGAGATAGTTGTTTAAAGGTAATCACTTAAATATGCATTCTGCATATTGTCTGATTATAGCAAATGGCCTACTTTGCATGCTTGCACCTTTGACCTGATAGAATTTCATGATATAAGGATGGATCTGAGGTGTTTTAGGCATGAGAGAGAAGCTTTGTTTCCATTTTCAAATTTCTAGGAGTTCATATGATAAGTTTGCCCAAGCTATTGTATTTGCAATTTATGTTGTTTCTCAGAATCTGAATTGCAGAACTATGAAGTTGTTGATTTTGAGGCCTTACAAGTTTACACCCAATTGAATGGAATATAAAATTGAATACTCCCCTATATTTTAGGCATGTAAATGTGTTACCATGAATATTTTTAGGCCATGATGAATCTGTTTGCCCAGTTTGCCAATCTAATACCGTTTGCAGTTTCTAACAATTTAATGCAGACCAGTTGCATAGTTTAGTTGGAGGCCCTGTTCGTGATATTATATCTCAAAAGTCGTGATTGGTAATATCAAGAAAATGGTACCCCTCTATTATAGACCAATTTTAATTCAAGTTTGAAAGATCTCAGGTCATAAGGGTTTCGTATGCATACTTTCCCAAACTCTTTTCATTTGCAAAAATCAGTATTTATCATGTCTTCTTGTTCTATATTTCCAAGTGGCTACTTTCAAGGGGATCCCAAATATATCTAGTTGGTCATCATGAGCCATCTTCTTGGATTCATGCTCTCCATATAACATACTTCCAATATCCAAAAGCTTAGGTCTTCATGAGGTCGCTTGAATTGTTTTCAAAGTCACAACCAGAGGAGTTTTATTGTTACTTGACAGGGTAATTCGCTAAATAGTTCTGAAGAGGCGACTTGGATGATTAAAAATGTTTTGACCTGTTTGGTTTCAGGAGGTATCACTTTGCAATATGAAATAATGTTAAAGATGGAACATGTGCGCCCATCGCCATGTTATGGTTACTTGATTTCATCAGTTTTTGAAGCTAGATCCTGAGGCCAGTTGTTGTTTGTATGGTCAGTTTGCAAATATACACAAGATGGATTGTTGTGATTTCCAATTCAACACTTTATGGTCTAACTTCCCTAAAATCCAAGTTTGGACAATATGGAAGAGAAAATGGAACCTCAACAAGCTATTTCTATTGTGGTACATCCTGCACACTTAAGTGGTTGGGAATGCCTTTGTGACCCAGTATTATAATGTTCTTCATTAATCACAACAAATGGCTTATAGACTTTATCATGACTGTAGTAAACTTGGCTGACCAAGCACAAGTGGTGAATTGCTCACGGTAATTACTATGGAGGGTATCAATCAAATGATAATGTCCCTGGACTGCAATGATTTTAAGCATGTTATCAAGACAATTGATTCACAGGAATCTTATAACAATGGCATATTGGTCCTTGTAACGGGATCCTTAAGCTTTCAAGCCAATGGAACATGCATGTTCTCCCAGAAATATAGCACCTGTGGTTGCAATTCATAAACCTCCAGTGAGAACTGTACCTGTAAGTGTTGAGTGCCAACCAAGTAATTCACCTCTGCCAAAGGCACCTACTACTGAATCCTCTAGTCCGGTTCCTGCTAATGGAACTGATAACAGTACTTCAAATTGATTCCGAAGGGAATGGATGCTCTATCTATAGCAGAAACTTACCTTATAATGCTACTGCATCTCAACTTGAGGAAGAATTTAGGAAGTTCGGAGAAATCAAGCCTTCAAATGTTCAAGTGAGGAGAAAGCAAGGGGGATTCTGCTATGGTTTTGTTGAATTTGAAACAACATCCTTTGTCCAAACGACACTGGAGGAATCCCCTATAATTATTGGTAGAAGGTTGCACAATGTCTCATCAAACCAATGCATAGTAAAATGACAGCCTGCGTAATGTTTCAGGCAAAGTAGTAGATTAAAGATCCACGCGTGGGATGGAGTGGAAGATAATAAAAGAAGCACATAAACTGTTTTAAAGAATGGAAAGGTTGCATAGACTTAAAATAGAAATCTACACAAGAAGCCATAAGAGTCCACACCTTAGGAAATGGAGTCCATGAAGTGAAGCATGGAAAACCAGCGCAAGCATGGAGCAGATGCTGCGGTAGTTTGAGCAAATAAACCCCACGCATGGAAAGAAAAAACATTGAAAAGCATACAAATTGATAATGGTAGGTGTAATGCCAGTTGGGGACTGCGCTAAAGGTTGAAATGAAGCCGCGCTATGCAATGGAGGACAGAGGTTTTAAAGAATTTTTTATTTGCAAATACACTGCACAACTAGTAAACTGAAGATGCCAGCGCATTGAAACATGAAATCTATGCAAGGCAAATGTTTAGGCATCTGTGCTGAATTTCAAATGAGACCAGGGAATAAGAAAATGAAAGAGTGGAAAACTATAACAGTTTCATGGCTTATGCTTCAAGAAAACTTGTGCAGCATCTGGAAAGGTTAAAACTTCAAATAATCAAAAATAACATTATCCCACATGCACTGGAATGTTGTTTTTCTTTATGTTTTTATACCAGCACACACAAAGTATGAAATGAAGTAAAGTGTTCAGAGCCTCATTGGTGCGCTCAGCCAGAGTGCTATGTTGACTGGAGAAAAGCAATATTTTAATGCAAAGTAGTGTAAAACTTTAAAACACTCTAAAGATTTAGTCTCACATTCATTGTGAAAGGGAGAATCAATGTGTTTAAATATAAGAATGCATAGACAAATCCCACATTCATTGTGAAAGGGAGAATCAATGTGTTTAAATATAAGAATGCATAGACAAATCCCAGAGGCTCTCCACGCGCAGGTGGTGGGTGCATTAGGAAGCGTGGCCAGAGGATGAACACCCAATTTTGGTGGGCCCCATGAGTGTGACATGGCAGGTGAGTTTCCTAATAGGCTGCAGGTTTAGGCATGAATCTCAAGGAAACCAGGATCAATGGCTGACTTAATGACTTAATGAGAAAGATGCATGAGATCTACCCACTAAGCCATTAAGGCTGAGTGACATGTGGCAGGGTAGACACATGGCACAATCTGGTGCAGTGCAGAGGCAACCAGTTAGAGATTGACACATGGTGCCAGGTGGTCACATAGAGCAAATCAGAGAATGACAAGTGGCGGATCTTGGTGCAGTATGAAGTAGCCAATCAGAGATTGACATGTGGCACCAGGTGGACACACATAGCCAATCAGAGAATGACAAGTGGCAGATCTTGGTGCAGTCTAAATAAAAGGGATTAATGTGCAATTTAAAACAATTTTATCTCGACATAGAAAAGGTTAAAAAACATGCAGTTTGAAAGAGATCTTAGGGTGGACTTAATGGCTTAAAAGGAAGATGCATGAGATCTAATGGGTAAGCCATTAAGCCTGATTGACAAGTGTCACAAGCTGATTAAATCTGCGTGAAATAAGGATAAAAGATAAAAATATGCAAATTTTTAAATGAAATGTCATCTTAATTCAATAGTATAACTATTGAAAATCCACAAATATTTCAAATATGTTGAAAAGGGTATGCACGGGAGGAAGAGTTTTTTTTAATGGTTGAGGGGGCAAATTTTATCCAAAATACCAAGTATCATATACTGCAAGAAAGGTCTCGAAATGAGGAACTTGTTTTTGTAGTCCATTTTGGTGCAGGATCAAATTAGTTTGAACAAAATGAAGAAACAATGACTCAGCTTAAATCTGGGAAAAACAAAGAAGATATTTCTGCAGATAAAATTAGATTTTTGAGCAGTCGTAAAAGGTTCAATTCAAGATATTTGGGAGAAGGGACAGGTGTTGAAGGGAGGATGAATCTAATGGTTTTTCTCTTTCTACTTATGCATATTTCTTCCATTGTTATAGGTTTCCGAATCCTGGTCTCCATAGTGAGTTGCAGAGTACTGGCTCCAGGGATGTCCAGTTATTTCATGGTTCTATTAGGATATAGTTTATTGGACTGTATTAGCTTTGTTATTAAATAGAATAGATATTTTTCATATCTTTTGCATATTGTTGAAGTGGTAAATGTTGTAGATCAGATTGGTACAGAAGCAAGATTCATCACACTTAATGAGAGTTTTCTCAGATTCAATTCTCTCCTCCGTGTTGTTCATTTGGATTATGAATTTTTTGATTCATTGCATGGATTCATCTATGTATGTGTTATTAGTACTTAGTTATGATTTAGAATCATATTAAATAAAGCTATGGATATGAAACAAGTTTCATATGTTCTGCATAAGGATTTGTATAAGTAATGTATGGTCTGATATCATTTGTATTCATGTCTTTGAGTCTTAGATAGTAGGTATTGCCCAATGGACAAGGCACTAATCTAAAATCAATTTATTCCTTATTGATACATGACAAATCAATCTTGGCTATGTTCTACAAATTGAATTTAAACTCTGACATATCTGAAGGTTTTATGTGATTTGTTGTGTTGTACTAATCTCATGCTCCACTTCAAGGTCAACGTTCAATAGGTGATTAGCTGATCACTTAGTATCTCCCGGTTGTGTTGAGCCATTGTGAGATCTCTGCCAATTTACGCCTTACTGAATATTTGAAGGTTTTGAAGGGTGTCCCCCCCTTGGTTTTGTAGAACCTAAAGCATAGAAGGATGAATCCACATCCTTGTTAGTTGGTCCTTTTCAGTCTCGGTTGAATATCGGGAGTTGGCTACTCTTTAAAATACATCAAAGGGTGAAAGGGTTGTTGTTCAGTAATCACAACATAAAAAAGGAACCAACACAACTGAAAATAACTTTGGTTATGTTGTTGTAGCTGCCAATATGAGGGTTTTATTGTGCAAGTTTTAGGTCATCTTTTGCACTCATTCTTTGAATCATTTCATTACCCATTATAAGGGTTATGGGATTTTATTTTCCTGAAAGTACACTGTTGTACGGATTTCATCTACCTAGTTGCACTATTATAATTTCAAAAATTTGAATGGTATACCCTTTCTCTTTCAACAAACATGTGTCTATGTTTTGTTCCATGATATTTTGGATTCCATTTCTATAGCATTATATCTGGCAGGCCACGATTCTTACTCTACCATATTAGTGTTGGATTCTACCATTTTATCTTCATTGTTTGAAAACCTACAAAACTGCTCCATACTTTCCTATGATAGATTTTATTGATTGAACAACATGATGCCATTCATCTCTTCTATTATTTGAAATGAAAACAAAAAACTCTAAAAATCAAATGCCAGCTTATATGAACATATCTAAAGGGTCTGTATCTTTCCTTTTCCTCTTCCAGCAACATGAATTTTCTATTTATTCTGAATTTACCATTCTTTTGAATGCTTCATATGTCATTTGTGCTAAAATAATCTTGTTATTTCTCCATGGCCTTCTCATTAATTAGTTGCACTCTTGAGACAGTCCTTGTAGCATTAAACATGGCACCCTCTTTCTTGTTCCTTATCACATTATAGCTTGCATTAATTTTATGTCATGTAAAAGCTACTTCATATTTTATATGCTCTTGTATAACGTAATAAGAATTTCATCAGAATTTCTTTGAGGTAAATATATCCATATCACTATTCCTTTGTCTGTTGGAAATGGTGTTAACACGATGCTTTCCAAAATTCCTTATCCACCATCATTGTTGTCATATTGCTATGATGACTGTACTTGCAATGATTATTCTTTATGCTCTATTTTATTATTTACCTTTAGTGATATCTATAATGTACTTATGTATTATCTTATGACCATGGACTGTCAACCTGTAGCTAGTCTGATTTTTTCATTTGAAATACCTGATACTTATGAACTTAATGCTCCATGATCTATTACAGTCAGTCTTGTACTTGTAGCCTTGTTGTAGCTCTAAGCATGCAACCTTTGGCAGATGTTTTGTTTATTACTCATCATTTGCAAATGCTCCATTTATTTCCCTTAATTATCTCCTATAGCATAACATGAAATATTGATCCATTTAGTACCTTTGATCTGATTGATTTATCACAGTTGTTCATCAATTTGTGTATTTATATTGTGCTGATATCATTGCTTTAAAGATTCTCCTTGTTGCTGAAACTGTACATAATGTTACCTCATGGCATGCCACTGAACTTTCCTTAGTACATGAAATAAAGCTTTGTTCTTAGATCATCAAATACACTTCTTTGATAACGTGTTATCCCTACACTATATATGATTGCTCATGTGTTTGTCACTACAATTGTAGAGATATCTGTATCAGTTCTTTTGTTCTTTTGATATTGCTGACGTGTCCACCTAATATAGTTTCATCTTGAAAAGATGGGCTCAACCTTAGTGGGAGCCACATTTACCCCACTTGTCTTTTAGCTCCTCAGTTTTGCTGAAATATTGATCTACTTGCATAATCTGCTTTTTCTTTACAAACCTATTTCTCATTCTCCTAATGCATCCCTGTTGTGTTTAAATAATACATAAGGTTTCAACTGATTCATAATAGCAACTTGTCCCTTAAATTTATTGTATATTTATCACTATTTCTGCTTTACAATGAACAAAAAAGTGAAAGGTTTCATATGATTACATATGTCCCTTTGACACTTATTTTATTGCTCTTTTTTGTTCAATTTGAATATTCTAAAATTAGTTACTCTAAAGGATATGTCAGGCTCATACCCAAAGGGAGCCTCAGTCATGGGTGAAGAAATTATATTTTTCCATTAGTATATGCAAGGAAAAACATGATACACACCATCGGTTTATACTACACCGACAGACAGGGCACAACACTACCTGACGCCAAGGTTACATGATACTGCCAAGTACAAAACATCCTGACAAACACTATTCAGTGTTACCCGATGAAAAAAAGGACAAAGGAACCCGACGAGTAACCAATAGTGCAACCCGACGGAACACCAAAGAGTGGAACCCGAAAAATGAAGGGAACCCAATGATCAGTTCAAAGAAAGAACACCGACAAACTTTTAGTTCAACCTGACGATCAAGAACCGACAGTCAGTTACATCACGCAAAAAGTGGATCTGACTTTCCACGTCAGATAAATCACTAAAGTTGTATATTTATCTTCTTGATTTGTTTTAAATCCATTATGTGCGGAGAAAGAAATGTACTTATTATTGTTTTTATCAGTTTAACTGATTTAGAACATGCAAACTAAAAGATCAAGGTCAAGTTGTAAACCTTGGATCTAGAGTTAACTTTGTAATGCGTGATTCTGAAATAGGTCAAATACTTGTATAAATAGATGCTCAATCTATTGTGAACATGTTGTTCGATGATGATTGTAGCCACTGAGAGCATCTAAGGATCAGACAAGAGAATACATTCAGAAGGACAAAAAAGAATCAATTTAGTTTCAAGAACAACACAGGCTACCGACGAGCAGGAAAAAGTATTAATCAAACACTATAGGTGATATTCATATAATGTGAGCTTTAATTGATCTGTGAACTAAGAGAAGAGAATGAAAAACTAAAGCATCAGGTTAGAGTTCAACAACAACATAATGAAATTATCAAAAAGGCTAAAGAGAGAAATAAAAGAATGGATGATTTTCTTGAAGGACAATGAAGAGTTAAGAACAACAACGGTCTAGGCTTTACTGAAAATGGAGAATCATCAAATCAAGCTAATCCAAAGAATGTCTATGAAAATCCAAGACTGAGAAATCCTACATGTAAACACTGTGGAAAGCAAGGTCACACATCAAATGTATGCAGAGGCAAAATGAAAGGTATTCCTAAATCTACATCTTCATTCCTAGGATTCTGTTATAAATGTAACAAGAAAGGACATAAAGCATATGAATGTAAGTCTAAGATGGATCAACCAAAAAAGGAAACCTACATGGACAAATACTAGCCTATATGAAAAATGAATGGGCACACAAGTCTTGAATGTCGGAAAAAGAAAAGCAAGCATGGAAGCCTAAAGGTCAAGAAACTCCCTATCAATCAAAGAGAATCGGTAATCAATATGTATGGGACTATAGTACATGGACAAATTGTACAACATGTGGTAGATATGGTCACATTGCTGCAAATTGCATGAGAGCATGGACCAAAAGGTCTAGAGGCTGGACAAACCCCAGAATGGCATGCTTACACTGTCATAAAGTTGGTCATCTCAAGAAATACTACAGAGACCAATGACAGAGACAAGCATATATTCCAATGGACACACCATAGACGATATCCGGAGGGGTAGAGACAAAATGTGGAGAAAAGATTCAAGCAATCATGAAGCTGGACCAAGCAATACAAATGGTGACACCCCATCCAATGGATCCGATGACATCACCACCCCCACTTAAGCTGAACAAGTAAGTATGGAACTGCACTACACCAAGACATATTTTGCATCAGTTCCATTATACAAATTGATAGATAGACAAAATCTGCATGAATAAAGATGCATATTATGTTACTTGTTACAACTCTGAGAATTCAACCCCATCGGTAAACACATACCAAAAATCATCGATGAACATAAAGGACGAGTTGTCTGCATGTATCGAGAATTTTCGGTCAACACATAAAATGGCTAAGTTACTAATGCAACCCGACACCCATCGGTAAGGAAGCAAAGTTACAAGTTGCATTGACAGAACACCGATATCCGTCGGTAAAAGAAAAAAATCTTAGAAGCTATCCCGAGCATCTTGTCAACACCGAAAATGTTATTTGAGAGTCTTCCTGACGATCTCCGTCTTCATGACCCGACGAGTCGTTGAGAATTTATGACAAACTTAGGGCAAAAGTCTATAAATACTCGACAGGAGCACTTCATTCTGCACATGCAATTTGAGAAGAAAGAGCAGAGAAAAAATAGAGCGATAAGAGATCATTCAGTAGAGTGACCTTGACTCGATCCAAAGCATTCCAAACAAATCATTCGCAAGGTTCACGGATTGAAGTAAGTACTAGAAATACCGAAGAACTCTGTTGTCATTTTCAAGAAAGCCCTAAATTTGAAATATGATGGCAACCACCTCAAGAATCATAAAGATTAAGAATGATAAGAAGAATGTGGTTAAGTTGATAAAGAACAACACCTGTGTGGAACCAAAGTACAAGATATGTCCAGAGATTGCATGGCAACTCGATGAATCTGGTGCATTTTCAAAAATTCCACCTAGGGTTTTGCTAAAAGAAGACGTAAGGTCTTATATTCACTACAAGATCGCTGATATTGGTGATGTGGAAATGGATGAAGCTTACAAGAAGTTGTGTGATGCAGAAGGAAACCTAAAAGAAGAACACAAGCATCTACAAGTGAAAGGGATAACAGATGCCCTATATTTCCTGAGGGTTTTCAAAACTGACTGGATTAGGTTGTGTTTTGAGCAGAATGCATGACCAAAAATTATGGTTGGATGAACCTAAGAAGATCACTAAAGATGTGTTACACGCTATAACTAGTTATCCAATAACAAACAAACCTAAGGCACACAAGCATCCCTCTTGGCTAGAATTTGAAAAACTCACAAAAGCTATGTGGGATAATAGAGGTCTCAAGGTAAACACCATCACCGATGAGGAACTGAGGTTCGATGCATGTGTGGTAGGCTACAAGATCTTCCAAGAAAGTAGGCTAAACAACATAGCCTCAACAATAGTAAGCACAACCTACAAGATTGTCACTAAAGGAATACAGATGGATATATATGAGATCTTGTTGAAACAACTTGATGAGAATATGACAACAATCAGGTTTGCAAAGACTAACACATGTAAGTTCGGTTCACTCATCATGTGTATATTCATTTATTTCCAAGAATACTTTCCTTTAGTAGGAAAAGTGAAGTGGGATACAACAAAAATAGTCACATTGCAAATTAGTGAACTTATCAAGTCACTAGGTGATAATTTTGATTCAGTGATGACTGCATACTTCCTTGAATTCAAGGAAAAGATGATGGAAAGAGTGAGGATCCCTGAGCAACTAATTGAGAAACATAGGGATGAGATATGCTTTATGCTGGATACAGATTTCACTCACATAAAATCGGTTGTACCAAGAACAACCTAGTTACCACCTCTTGACTATGAAATTAACATAGATCAATTACTTCTCACCGACACACCTCATGTAGACGAGGAAAAAGATAAAGCAAGTCCTAAGCACATTTCTTTGGACAATGTTGAAGATATGGAACCAATTGTCTTAGACAAAGTCATGGATTATCTTGACATTCAAGACATCACTAATTATGACTCTGATAAGGATCCACAAAAAGAAGATGATGTAATATTTATATCTCTTAAGGATCAGGAAAAGCAATAAGAATTGAAGACAACAGGGAATAAAGAAATGAATGTTTCTAATGAGACATGGCAGGACACTTCATTCATTGACATCACAGAACCAGACCCTGTAGAGAAAATACAAAAAGATGAAGATGTCACTGCTCAACAAGCCAAAACCGACGAGCAGGACACAACTCTAGATGCAGCACAAGCTAGCACACAAAGTAATATGCCAATATTAATGAAGGCAATAAATCTTCTAGAAGGTAATGAAAGAGACCCATAAAGCTGCATGCAGGAACGCCATGTTTCATGGCAATGGAACCCGAGTTCACTACAGTTAAGAACATGCGACATATAGAAGAGCCCAGCTCTCTACAAATTCAACAAAAGCAGGCCCAAGTTCAACAGGAACATGCATGAAAATCACCATTATGGCATGAAGACTTCAAGTTCCAAGTCAAAGTAGAGCTACGGTGGGGACTATGCAATGAAGCCCGAGTTCTTAAAAATGCATGAACAATGCCATTCTTATGGCATGAAAACCAAAATACAGTGACAGCATGCAAAGAAAGCCGCGGTATTAAGAGGCCGAGCTCTTCATTAGCATGGAGTGACTTCAGGGTAATAAATCTCAACTCCAATTTGAAAGATCGTAGCATAAGAAGATGTTTGACCCCTTTGTATAATTCCAGGATACAACTGTCACTTTAGAAAGAGCTCAAGTTACATAACCATAATCCTCAGTCAATAAGAGAGCAGAACTCATAGTTCAGGGAAGCTCAAGCTCTCCAAGTTGCTCATGCCCGATGCCAGATATTAAGGAGAAGCTGCAGTATACAAAACCCAATGCCAACTCTCAGATTTACCATGGTGAGCTCCAGTCAAGCAGCACAGAAGCTAAACAAAGCCATATCACAAGCATTGCGGCATGATAAAATAGGGTTTTCGAAAGCCCTTATTCTTTTCCCTCAAAGCTACAAAGTTCTAAAATGAGATGCAATAATACCTTTCCAAGTTTGGATAAAATTTGGAGTCCGTTATGAAAGTGGAGATAATTCTTTGCAAACTGCAGTGCAAGGACAGTACATAGCCTACTCCAAAGTGCCACGACAGAGAGATAGGTTTATATTTTGGCATCGGTTTGGTCATATTGGCCTTAGTGATAATAGTGTCGGGTATGCTGTAGTTAGGGTTGATCATGTTGTGGTTAGGGTTTTTAGGTGAGATTGGCATCCTAGGTATTTTGGTTATATCTTGGGGTTTTGTGTAATACCCTTTGTGAATTGATATATATGATAAATGTATAAATAAAAAATATCAATATTAGGAGATATAAGTTTAGGGGGATGATTTTATATTAGTGGAAAGGGTTGGTAATATTGTTGTAAAGATATAGTTTAAAGATGCCAACATTGGGGGAGTTCATTTTCGAAATTAGCCTTTAGGGCTTAATTTTTGGCATCAATTATGCCTTAAATTTAGGGATTGGGCTAAAATTTTGGAAGGCTTTTTGAAAGCTACATTGTGGGCATCTTTTGTGGGCCTCAAATTTAGGGGATCTATCTATTTTAGAGGCACTGTCTAGGGAGAGTTTTCATTTTTGAAATAGGCCTTGGAGGCTATATATTCAAATTTCTTATTCATTGTAAAGGGTTCAGAATTGGGGAGAGAAGTTGTATTAGTGAACATATTGTTCCTTTGCAACCATTTTACAAATTTTTGTGATAATAAAGCTGGCCTTACTATTCATACATCTTTTCTAAGTTTTTCTATCTATCCTTCTTAAATTTATGCATTTTAGCGTTTCTTCTCTTTTAAGGATAGATTAGTGAATTACTCAAATTCCTATTCTAGAGTTATAAAGAATCGGCCTTTTGCATAAAGTAAATGTTTGTTGATCAGGTCTTCACCATTAGTGGTATCAAACCCTAATAATAAGCTCTTGGTCATCCTAGGATTTAAGAAGTGAAACATTTTGCAGAACTTAGTAATGTATGTTTTGTTGGTACAGTCTTGCAATTCTGATAAATCTGCATCCATCTTTGGTGTATCACCTTTCTTATTTAGTTTTCATTTTTTTTCTCCTTCTCCCGTCTCCCAAAACCATAAAAGTCAATATTAGGTGATATCCCAAATTCAACAGGAACTGGCCTAGAATCCAGAGATTCATTTTCTAATCCACCTAGGAAAATGTTTCCATGTTTCAACAGGATGGCTAGATTCTGCATCCAACTATAGGCACAATCTTGATTGACAACAGGTGTATCACCTCATTTAATTTTAAGGTATTCATATTACCCTCCTACCCTTTTTCCCACATACACATTTAATTTTAGGTGAGCACTATCTAGGAACCGATCTATCTTCCAAAGATTCTTATCTCGTTGTTGGACAACCTACCACCTGAGAGAGTTTCCATATTTCAACAGCATAGCTAGATTTCATATCAACCTAGAGGGGCAATCCTGATTCACAATCAGATCGGAACAACTTTGATTCGAACAATTAATCTTCAGATTTACCCATCTTTGTCCTCAAGGAGAGCAACTACCCCTTTCGGGAAAAGTGGATAGGTTCCGACATATTAGGAAAAACTAGACCATCATACCTACCTTCTCGTCATCCTATATGGGTCCAACCTTGTGATGAAAAAGGATCAAGTGTCTACCTATGAGGAACCTGTCTGTCAACCTATCTATCAACCTGTCTCTCAAGAACATAACTCCTCTACTTCGCATCCTAACTCGACAACTACCAACCCCACTGTCAGATGGTCTAATGCCATGATCAACCTCAGATTCAGTGAGTCTAATGCCACCTTATCCACAAACAACATCATGAATAGCACTACTACTAGCATCAAAAGATACTCTACCTGTTGATACTCTGCTAGATAATACCCTACCCATTGATGCTCAAACAAATTTGCAACCACGAGTACTAACAGATCTACCTACTCAAACCTTGACCTGTCTTTGTCTATGGTGTCCTCCCCAGTCATCATCATCATCTAAATTTGGATCATCAATATTAGGAACCGGATCTGTCGGATCTATAAAACAAGGAAAGTAATCATGATTGTAAAGGGGTTTTAAATATTAAAATTAAAATTTAATATTAAATATTAAAATTTGATCAAAAATCAGGGAATCACATCGAGGTATTATCACCAGTATCAAATAAGAGTTAATCAAACCAAGATCATCAAATCGACATTAATCAATGTAAGCAACATCATATTAAAGTCAGACATCACTGAATCAAGCATCAGTGATTCTTTGGACCAACGTGCTTCGCACATTGATTCAAAGAGGGGCATTTCTATACACCTTAAATTGGTCAAACTAAACCAAGCAAGGAAAATCAAGTAATTGAAGATCAAAGCATGACTTAATTGAAATCAAAGTTATTTAATTAATTTAATCAAAAAGATTAAATAATTGTGCATTTCATTTCAATTAATTAATTGTACAGTTTAAATCAAATTAAATCCAACCCATTCAAGGGGAGACATGGCTATAATAAATTAATTAAATTAATTGATAAATTCATTTACTCACTCGCAACAAAAGGACAAAAGCTCAATCAACCAATGAGGTGAGAGCATCTGAATCACATGGATCACTCAACACGCTTCCCTTTCTCCACCATCCGAATTGTCTTTGCTATCTTGACCTTCCATCTTTGTATCTTTGTACCAATATTTTTAACCACAAACACACTCACTTGGTTAACCATGATTTGAATCAACCCTCCTTTAACTCATGCTCCTAATTTTGGAAATTGTTAGAATTAATCTTTCCTTGGTAACTATGTAATTAAAAGATATACCAAGGACATGTCATATTATTTGTAATTCCTTTAATAAAGGAAAATATATATTCCTCCTTAAGAGGATTCCTACACATGCCACACACCAAATGTGAATGTGGCACACATTGAGTATGGGAGTTACATGCAAACTCCTCCACTCATCTCTACTTAAGAGATGGCTCTCACGCACTTCTTAGGGTTCTAGGGTTCTCACTTGATTCTAAGTTGGTTCTCACAAGTTGGATTTCTTCTCTCTTCTCTCATTCTCATTCTTGCAATATTGTAATGAGCTATTTCTCAAGCTCTCTCTCTATCTCTCTTGGCTTCTTGCCTCATTCATATTTATGCACAAGGGGTTTTTCTTAGTTTTCCCTTTTCAAAAACATTGTCTTGGTGTTGAGCTTGGAGCTTCTCATTTCTATTGTTGATTGTTCTTGTTTCAACATTCATCCATTGGTAATACATTTCCTTGCTTCACTCTCTTGGATTCATTCTTGTATTTCATTTTATTTTTTGTATTTTTCTAACATGGTATCAGAGATGGTTTAATCCTTGTTTGAGTGTTGCATGCAGGAATAGTTGAAAGATGTCTTCGTTGAGGAGAAGACATCCATTTTTTGCTGATCTAACTCTTGTTTGCAGGGATTTTCTTCATTCTTTTTGCAAATCTAAGTCTACTCATATCTATTTCAAGTTTTTTTAAAGTACTAATCAATCCCTCTGTCAACAATCCGCAGGCTTTATCTTCATTTTTTTTTTTTTTTTTTCAGATTTCAATCTATTTCTCTAACATTTGGTGCAAGCTCATCTCTGTTATTTCCATACATATTTGTATTTTATTCTTAGAAATCTATATTCTAATACTTTGCAGGTTTTTCAAACATATTTATCTATCTCTATTTCTTAATCTTTTTTTTATATTTTTCCTTTTATGCAAACCATTTAAACATTTCTCTAACTTTCATTTTTGAAGACAAATTTATAGACCCGCACTCAGGCATTCATAACTTTCAAACTATACATCTTTTTGAAAATCGCTTCGGTGGAGTTTTAGATAATTGGGTTTTGTAAAAAGTATCCAACATTTGGAAAAATCCAACGGTGCATTTAAAAGTTATGCCCCCCGTAATTTATCTGTGTTTTTTTCTTAACAGCTTCATCAATCACCACATGTTTATTGTTATTCATTGTTTATTCCAGCAGTCTTGGTGTATTAATCTTTGTGCTTTAAGCCTTGGTGTATTACTCTTTGTGCTTTAAGCCGTCATCTCTCTATGCTTTATCATTCTTTACATATTATATCTTAATAATCTTCTCCCATCTTTTTGTGCAACTTCACTTTTCATTACACAGCTCATGCACTTTGCATAGCGCAACATATTGGGCAGCAGAACTTCTACATTGTTTTGTGCAGCCTTGTCTTGCTACTCTCTCAGCTCTCTTCCTCTCCCTTTCTCCCTTATCACTCCCCTCTCCCTTGCACCTTTTTTTCCCCCTTACCTGCGCTTGAATCTTCCCCTCAGGTCTCTATTTGTACTCCTCTCCTCCTCTTTCAGACCGCGCGTAGCCTTGTTTTGTATCTCCTTCTTGTCTGCAGCTAACCATTTGTTAGTGCATCATATTCCTTAGACTATGCAACATTCCTTTGACTTCTTGCTTGGCAATTACCTTCCTTCTCGCGCTGTAAATATGAGTATATTCTCTGTGTTTTTTGTTTTGTTATGCAGGTTACTCATTTGTTAAGAGTTGCAGGTTATACGTTTTTTTATGCAGGAGAATCATAATCAATTTTGTTTACAAAGTTGAAGGCTAATTATTTTCTTTTTTAAATTCATTGTCCGTTATTTTATTTATTTTTGCATGCATATTGTTATCTTGTTTTGCAGGGTTTTTATCATTCTATTCCTTTTTAGCTAACTTATTCAAATTTGAAAATTAAATCTCTTATCAATATCTATTCAAATTTGTTTAATTATAATATTTTTTAAAATTTTACTCCAAATTTATTCAAATTTTCAGTTTAATAAATAAATAAATAAATCGCAAACAATTTTTTGTTCTATATTTTCTTAATTCGTCTTAAACCCATTTACACTTTATCAATTTAAACTTAATTCACTTGCTAATTCGTCATTTAATTATATAGAAAATTTGTTTCATCATTTAAACAAAAAATTTAAACCTTTTTAATTTTTAAAAAATTCTTGCAATTGTTCAATTACTATTTACGTTAAATTTATTTTTATTGCTCCTTAGCTTAATATCTTCAATGTATTCCACTTCTTTGGGTTTAATCTTATCATTTAATTATGTCACATTTCATTATGTCTAATTCTCACTCTGATGATATTTTTGAACAAGAAGAAGAAATTATCTCTAACTTTCTTAATGTTACTTTGCCCTCTTTTGATTATCCTATTAAAGATATGTGCATTACTCAAGATGAAATTCATGATGATGATACTAACCCTGTGACTGTTGTGGAGGTTAATGATAATGATGATAATGCTTATAATAGCTCTCCTCTTATTTTTTCATATAATGATGGATACATTACAAATTTGTTTTCTGAAACTGATGATTTCATCACAGATTATGTGACTGACTTATTTTATGATTCACAATTTGATTGTTCTTTACAAAATGTTACAAATTTGTTTTATGCAACTGAAGATTGCATTCCTGATTATGTGTTTGATGATTCACAATATTTTTCTTTCCAAAGTGTTACTGATTCAACACTAGGAGATCCCAATGATGGGAGTTCTACTAGTGGTTATTTCCTTTTTACAAGCTCAGGTTCTATTCCTTGGCAACGTGAATATGATCACTCATTGTCTCTATTTTCTACTAGAAATGAATATACAGAATGCATAAATGCATCTCAAGAATCTCAATGGTCACTTGAAGATTTGGGCCCCCCTCCTCAAGCAATTACATCTTTGTATTATCAAAGTGCTATTCACTTAGCAAAAAGACTTTTGTACCATTCAA
>MU224920.1:203618-214699 GCA_018584345.1 Thuja plicata
TTGGAGCTTCTCATTGCTATTGTTGATTGTTCTTGTTTCAACATTCATCCATTGGTAATACATTTCCTTGCTTCACTCTCTTGGATTCATTCTTGTATTTCATTTCATTTTTTGTATTTTTCTAACAGAAATCTTGTCAAAAACATACATTTATAGAGAAAACGATTCATTGTCATCCACTCTCATTTTGCATCACCATTATTGTCAATTTAAATTCATCTTAGGAGTCAAATTTGTTGCTATTATCTCTAGAGGCAAATTGAATTTAGTTTGAATGAACCAACGAGGTCAGACCATTTGAATCACATGGATCACTCAAGAGGTTTTGCTATCTCCACCATCCAAATTGTCTTTGCTATCTTGACTATCCATCTTTGTCTCTTTGTCCCAATATTTGAAACCATCAAATCACTCACTTGGTTAACCATGAGTTGAATCAAGCCTCCTCTAACACATGTTCCTAATTTTGGAAATCCTATAAATAGGAGACATTTCTAGAGCAAATCATCCATTATCATTCACTCTCATTTTGCATCACCATTATTGTCAATTTGCATTCATCTTACGAGTTCAATTTCTTGCTATTATCTCTAGAGGCAAATTGAATTTTGTTTCACATCATGATCATGGAGAATTGAGCATTTAGATAGGCAAATTTGGCTTAGTTTTGCACGAAATTCGCATTTTAAGCTCAACTTTTCATCACATTTGCACTCTCATTTTAGAGGTTGTCAGTTTAGGAATGTTTTGAAGATCTGAGAGAATTCATATTGTCCTTCTAATTAGAGAACCATGGGATGCTTATCAATTCTTTTCAATTCAAAGTTATATTTAGCTTAATCTTTCATGTTTTTGAGTTGAGTTAATTGAACTAATCCTATGAAGGTATTTTCCATACACACTACCACTACCATGATGCAAAACAATATACATAACAACTTGCTCAAGGTCATCTCAAAATAGCCTAAGACACCACTCATCCAATCATTCTTCTAAGGATTAATAGAGGATACCAAAAATTGTATCCATTTTACCAACTCCAACCTCAAGCACAAACAAAAAGAAGGGCAGTGTCAACCAAATAAAATGGATCACACAAAACACGTGGGACCACCATAAGGTATACCACCAAAATACAAGCACCTCATGGTTAGGCTAGATGCCTCCATCGCCACATAAATAGTAGGAACGATAAAGCCAGACAAAAGAAACATGTGAACAAGTAAGAAGAAACAACAATGTGCGCAATACAGATGAAACGAGTATTGCACCACACAAAACAAGTTGCAAAGTGTACCACCAAATAAAGCCTCCTACAGAGTCCTTGACAATAATTAAATCCCTACAAGAAGACTCACCAAGAATGCAAAACATAATCCACATGGCTAATGAGCATAGGCAATAGAAAAAGAGGATTCTTCACCCTTTGCATATGTTAGACCCTCAAGTGCATTCTTTATCAATAGTATTCCATGTTCCATCAACTTATTTAAACATGAATCTATAGTTGTACCTTTCTATGAAGCCCTCAACTTATCTTATGGATTCTTTTAAATTAGAGGATGTTCAAGCATCTATTTCTTTGAAAGAACTTGTGTTCTTCCAAATCATCACCATGAGTTGTTCAATTTTTTTTTAATGTTTGTCTTTCTTCTTCTTTGGCTCATCATAGTCATGGGCCAACACGTGTACAAACTCATGTGCATCATTTCTAATGCCTTCAAGTGTTTTTTCTACCCAATTCTCAAATCAACGAGTTTCATTCCTCCTTCAAAGGTATCTACAAGTCATTTTTCTATCTCAGCGTACTTTGTTTTGTCTTTATCCATTTGAAGCCTTGAGATTGTCTATGCTTTCTTTTTACCCCTGGGCATAAAATGCTTTCGTTGGCTTAAATTAAAGTTGTTGTGAGAAACCTCTAGATTCTTCCTCTTGGGAACAACAATACTTAACCATTGACAAAGATCAGAATGAGAAACTTGGGTGTCCTTAACTATAGCTTTTACAAAATTGATGCCAAGAACCTTGATGCTCATGAACTTTAATCTTAGTCAAAACTATAAATATATGTTTCTTATGCTTGAAACACAGATATTTATAAAAACCTGATTTGGTGACAAATATTAGTCTTCAAGGCTAAAATAGGTCTACAATTTAGTGAGTTCTACAAAATGCTTTGATTTACAAACATCTAAGACCAACTACCTTGTATATTCGTAAGGTTATAGTCAAATATAACTCTTAAATGATTCTTCGAAGTAGTTAAGCTTTCTCAATAACATACAATACTTCAAACGGTCATCTACAACCAAGAAGAGATGAAGAAAAGATACAAATTAAGTTAAAAGTCGCAAAACATCTTTAGAAAGCAAATGAAGAGGTTCACAAAAGAAGAGATGAAGAACAAATAAAAGTCTAGTAAAAAATTGCAAACCTTCACAAAAATAGATATGAAAATCATAAAATATAAATTTAGATGTGAATTCTTCCATAAAATGTAATATAAGTAAATCTTTCCATGCTCTTCAATAACAACTACATGAAATTTATAAAATATAATTTTCAATAAACTAGAAGTACACATTTGTTTCATTTTTCCTTCTTTTAATGTTACTTTACAAGCTTTATACAATTGAATAAGAAATGTAAGATCAATTAAAGTTTATTTATTATTATTATGTTTTTTTTCTTTTGCTAAGTAATTAGACAAACCAATGGATTAATGGAGAAAAAAAGAGCATGCATAGCCCTGACCAACACAGAAGTGCCTCCTTTGGACTATATTTTGTATTATGATGAATATTGATCTACGTCCACCCTAGCTAGGCAAAGCTTTAATCAATATTAACAATTCTTATTGATTTTTTGTGCACGCGATGAATTCTTCCCCAAATGGATCTTCAATCTTCCCTAAAGCTTCTCAAACTTGGATCGTCTGCCATTTTGCAAGAATTATGAGGATAGATTTATTGGGTTGGGCTCTTTCAAATTAAGTTCCATTACCTAAACATCATTGTCTTTATAATTTTAAATTGGAAAATACTGTCACAAAACCTCATAATCTATTGTAAGGCATCGTTGTTTTGAATATAACATCAATATATTACTGTGCACTTCTCAATAAGTTACTTATGTTGCTATTTTATAGCTTTTTGCTATGCTCTGATACACATTCCTCAACCATCATAGTACTTATTGTGTGATTGTCTAAATAAGTCTTACTATCACCATATGTTAACTACATATTGCATAGGGCAATACTTTTTGTCATCGAGATTACAAATCAATAGGTCAATGACATCCCAATGTTGCCATAGAACTCTTCTAATATTATATAAAGAATATTATAAATGATGTTTGCATTTAGAAAGAAACATTGTAATTTTATTGAGGGCATAATCTCTTTAGCTTTTTATACATCACCTTAGAGATTCCTCATTTTATGCAAGTCGTGTACACCTCCGGGTATACTTGTCTATTTAATGAGACAAGGAATTGAGAAGAAATTTTTGGATTACTAGCCTTTGTTTTTGGCAAACCACATTTTAGTCCTATTTAGTACTAGAAAAAAAAATCTCACTTTAATGTGTTTAGGCTCCTACAACCTTATGTAGCCTAGATAGAATTTTCAATAAACTTCCTCCTCAAAACTGGTGTAATTATTCAATTTACGATGCTGATCCAATATTAATCAAATAGTTAATGTAGGGTGCAATATTACTTGAAAAAGTTGATTCTCTAACACAGAAAACATAATGATAACAAAACAAGAAATATATTACATAGCTCACACTAGAGAACAATATAACATCATATATATTACAAATAAAACATAATAATATATCACTTGACAAACAAACATTCAAAAGAAAGCCACTTCAAGATGAATGCCTAGGGTAGTCTCAAATTACAGCCTCTTATCTATACCTTAATTATATTATTATTATCACCCAAGCCAACCTAACAAGTTATATAAGACAAAATAAATTATCATTTAGCATAGTTATAGGTAATGCTAGAAAATTGCCATAGTATTTAACATGTTGAATACCTTTGATTCTTAAATTTAACATCCCTTTTTTCCATAATGGAAAGGTTCGAATGATTTCTAGTGAATTCTTCTTATTCCAAAAAATATATATTCACAACCACCCTATCTAAAGTTCACATGAGGCAAGATGGCTTCCCAAATATGTGATATTATTTAACACGTTGAAGACCTTTGATTGTTAACTTCTACATCCTTTGATTCCATATTGGCAAAGTATTGTGAGCACATCATCTTGAACGGGAAAACTATTCCAATTTCTTTGGAATTGGAGCAATATCTTAATAATTTCAATACCAAAATTTAAAATTTTAAGTAGATTAGAATAAATGATTTTTAGTGAATTGTTGGTATATTGAGAGTTACCCTTTCTATTGGTGGCATCTTTTAGAGGCATTTTGGATTGCATCTTAGTGAGATGCATGTGTACATTCTTGCAAACTAGAAAAACATTTAGTATCGCAAGGGAATCTTAATGGCATTGAAAAATCAAGATGGCAATGACACCTTGTTCTTCCTATCCTTAGAGTAGATGATCATCACACTACCTAACATGTACTTAATCTTGCGACTCCTCATTCAAGAGGAGAGGATTTATCTCAACAAGTTGCATCTAATGTACAAAAACTTGTTTTACTAGGTATTTTAAAAGGGACTGCAACCAATCCCTTTGACATCTGAACTCTAATAATCACTTTCACCCGCAACAACTAAGGAACGATTAACAATGGCATCTTTCATATATTTTGTAGCATACTTTCCACCTTGTGACCGTTTTCATTTTTTTTTCAATTTAATTCTCGGTAGGTGCAACATTATATTCATCTAATACGTTTACAAATTCAAAGGAACACCATGCATGCTTATTCTACGATATAGCACCTCTATTAGTTCTTGAATCCCAATTTGACTCAAAATGAAAACCATGCATAGATCCTTGTGTATTACTCTATTATTCATTAACTAGAGATTTTTTTGGAATAAGAGTAAAGATTTGATGGTAAAATTACCATGAATCTACTAGTTTTGTCTTCAGTGTGTCATTCATAAGAAGACTGAGGCTAGTATTGTATTTTATCTCTATCCACAATATTCTTAGTAAGCTTGCTCCTTAAAACTAGGACTTTGCAAAACATTTAAAATCGTAAAAACAGAAGGCTACAAAAATTAACTTTACAGGTTTAATAGCATCACAGTTCCACGTTAGGTAGTGTTGGATCAAATGTTTGAATTGAATTAATCGGTGAATTAAGCAAAAATATATACTTTAAGAGAACAAAAATTAATTAAAATACTGCTATATCAAGCTACACATAATATTAAAAGGGAATAAAGACTATCCAACAACCCCAAGCTTTAACCTATTTAGCAGTATGACAAAAAAATAAAAATCATTGTAAAGCACAATATAAAAATCATTGTAAAGTACAATATAAAAATTATTGTAAAGCACAATAAGTTAATGCACTTAGCTACTTAAAAATATCATCAAGTTTTCAATCACCATGGTGATAAAATGAATGGATCAACATATAAGTATAGTTCCTTAGTTTCCAAAATGAAGCAAGCTAATCCTTAAGGAAGCTACATGTATGCATTCCATTTGATTAACTATTACACTTTCAACATCTGCACACCTAATTAAGCACATCAATCCCTTCAAAAATTTATAGCTAAAGCAAATGATTTAGTTAATCCCTCATCATGTTTTATCAAATATCAATATGACATTTTTAATAAAATCAATCTTAATTGATTATTAAATCAATATGGATCATTTCTAATAAATTTTGTATCATTTCACATTTTTACAAATTAACTCAAATATTGACATAATTAATAAATTGCTACAAATAGTACAAAAGGCTAATGTTATAAATTTTTTTTTTATTTAGAATGATTAATACATCCAAAAAAAAAGTTATCATGGTTAAGCCACAATTAAACATATATGCACCCATGTTATCGAATTTCCATTATCCATTAGATTTATTTTGTTAGATTCTCAATTCAATTGTGAGTTTGCTTTTACCATCAATGTTTCCGATCACACTCTTACATAGATAAACATGATCTGAGAGAGTGCCAAGAGATGTAAACATATATGCACCTTAAAAGATGAAAGGGGGAGATGAGCCTAGAGTACATCCAAGATCCAGTATGTGTCAAGAACTACTACGTTGAATTGAAAAAGACTAGTAGCATAGTTTCTTATACATTCAGTTGATAAACATAAAAATGAATAGATCTAGTTTTGATATCTTTTACATTATGTTTAAATACATTATAGATTATTCTTTTGTCTATATTACACCAATTTTATCATAACATTTTCAATTACATGGATTTAAAATCAGCCTTAAATATGGATCATTTGGTGAAGTTTGATTACGTCTTTCAATATAGAATCTAGACAAACATAACAAATGGTGTTATTTGTCTAGGGTCTATGTATTTCAAGGTCACATACGTTAAAAAATATAGTTTCATAAAATAAGTTGTTTACTAGAGTGGTTTTTCATATACATAGCATTGTATATGCTATTATGGTGAAAAATAAATCATTTACTAGAGTGGGTTTTCTTATATATAGTGTTGTACATACTCCTTGTACACAACTCCATTTTCAGTGCACTAGTAATTCATATCCGATACAACTGCCAATCTCAAGCATAAACAAGCCATGCAAACAAGTAGGAAAAAAGTGTCGAATAATCTATATGATAATACTATGAAACTATTTGATGCAACTATACTTACATACAACAATAGAAAAGCTCAAAGTATAACCAAAACTTTTATTTGCATTCTATTAAACAATTCACTACCTTAAATATTTCACCAAATAATTCATTGCAAGTAATATATATTATAATTAGGAAAATACTTTATTTTATTGGCTTGTAGCATATATTACCTACATGTGTGCTCAAAATATTACTATTAACAAGATTGATTTGTATTAGCTATAAATTTTATGATCAATTAAAAATGGCATATAATATCTCCAAATATCCTTAGTCTTATAACAACTGACACTATCAATCATACATAAAGCGTACAAATTACATGCAAAAATATCTCAAACTAGGCATGTAAATATGTTACGAAACATTATATACTAGGTAGAATCATACCGTTATTTTTTCTATATAATTGTTCAAGTACATTGCATACCTAAAACAAACAAAAAAAAAATTGCAAAACAAAAACAAAAACAAATGAAGTCTAAAGATTAAGCACATTTATCCAACCAAAAAATCTTCATTGCACCAAAACTATGCGAAATAAACATTATCCAAAGGCCTAAGATAAATTAATTCAACTAAAAAAACTAGAAATTAAAACAACAAAGAGTGATACAATTCCCACACTTCAAAAACAATAGACTATATAAAAATTAACTGACACAACGCTTCAAAGAATGAAATTGTGTGGTTCACGGACATAAAAAGACACATGTGACACTTCAAAAAATAAATTTCCATGATTCATATAAGGATTTAGGAAAGCCATTGAGTCACTAAAATTGATTCCACACTCAAAGCTAAGCAATTATAGAAAACAAAACAAAAAAAACATAGACACCATTAATAGTTGTTGTATGACAATAGTTCAAGAATATACAAGGGTTACAGTGCTTTTTATATTCTTTTATATAAAGGATAATTACTTGCTTCTTAATCTATAAAAAGAAATCCAAAAGTGCTTATTAATGTCAAAATATTAGAAATTTGTATAACAATCCCCTTTTTTCATCAGTCATTTTTCTCTTTCTACACCCTTTCCCTATATTTTTTTTTCATTTTGGGGCAATAATGGAAAACAATATTTCAAAAATCTTTGACATCCTCGAAACTTTGACCCAGCGGCTAATGAATTAATTACTAACAACAAAAGAACTAATTCACTTGCTGGTTTTGCACACAAATAAAAATGAAATAGAAAATCAACAATAATTGAATGCCCCATTTTAATGAATCAATGCATTTCTGAACTGTACATGAGATGCAGATTTTACTGCAGCTTCAAAAAAACATAATGCAGAGATAAATATATAATTATATTTACCACATATCATATTCTGCATCATGCATTGCAAGGCACTTCAACAAAACGATTGGCATCAACAACACATTGTTACAGCCATACATTATGATTCGGTTAAAACTTTTCAACTTTCTATACAGAACAACAGCCTGATTTATTTAAGAAATAAAGCCAACTTAACTGAAACTAAAGTACTACACAGGCAATCTCATAATAGACTAACTATGATATCCCAATATTTTTAAAATGTAAATAAATAGGCAAGGGAGAAAAGAACATACCTTGTATTTGTATATAATCTGTATTTTTGTATAGTATAGAAATGATCTTGTGATAGATGGAGATCGGTACTAAGGTAGAACAAGGAGAAAGTGAAAATAGTAGACATTTGGAATTAATCCTAAGTTAAGCATAGTACATAGAAGGAAAAGTGAGGACACGACAGTCTTATATCAGTCCTTACGATAAAAATTGAAAGAACCTGTTCCAGAGAAAGAACATGTTCCAGAGAATACTTGAAGACTTGACAGTGCGTACACAACTCACAGTAAGCAATCATAAAGGAACCCATACAGAAAATGAAAGAGAGGATATAGGTTAGAGAGTTTTGAAGACAATGACAGCCATCATGGTAAATCAAAATATGGATAGCATGAAAGTAGTGGGCTATTTAAAATTTAGAATTGCCATAGATCTTTGCCACTGCCATAGGATTTCTGATTTATAGTTTCCTATAACATTTCATATCATACTTCATTCATGATTTCCATTGTGACATTTAGTGTCATGATTGTTATGATAAAGATATAGGAGGAGATTTCAAATGCTCCATAACTTCAAGTTTAGTAGAAAAAAAGCACAAGAAGCTTTTGACTATTCAAGTGTTAAAGGACCATGCAGAGTATCTTTTCTTGGACAGAAACACAGTCACAAGCTAGAAGATAAAGACAAAAAAGCTACAGAGATGGAGTAGTCAATAATATGACAGGACTTTCAGTTAACTGTGAACAAGATAAACACAATTGACCACAAAAATAATAATCCAATCTCAGTGTCGAAGACAGTGTAACAAAACCAATGTAGAGATATAAGACATTCCGTGTAGTTTCTTGAAGTCAAACAGTGCTAGAAAGGTAAGAAGGAGGTCTTACAACAGTGCATTCCTTATCAGGTACTGAACAACAATAGAAAATATGGCAATCCAAAAATTATGAGTATTGTATGTCCTGAGAGAATGGTTGAGGGACAATAGAGGACAAGTGTACAAGAATGAGCAAAAGAGGCAATTTAATGACCCTTAGTTGTCATTAGGACATGTCGAAAGGATGCCAAAGGATACAAATACATTTAAAGAGCGATTCCAAGGCTATTTGAGTCTATTTTAAGTAGTTTTAGGACCCGTTACTGGCCATATTAACTTCCATCCGACCCCTACACTTCTCCAACCTACAAAACCATGAGAAACATATGCCATATGTTCTTGCAATTTCTGGACAAAAATTGAAAAGGTAAAAGGTAGTTGTTACAACAGTCAAAGAGAGGAATCTAGGAAGAGGTCGGTCACCTTTTCAAGTGGCTGAACATATTTAGGTGGACAATTTTGGCCTCAGTCAAAGCAATAGAAAGTATCTAGGAGCAGGTTGATGAACCTCAACAATAGGGGGTCATTGTTGAGGACTTTTCTCCATACAACATCTACTTTGGAGCAATTTCAAGGGTCTTTAGTAACCATTTTCAGGTATATGCGACCCAAAATAGGTTGACGACTTTCTCTTGTCATTAAGGCACATGTTGAAAACTTGTAATTAGCTGTTGTATTCTATAAATCAGCTTTTACGGTCTTCTTTCAAGTTAGTTCTTTCTATTTTAGACTTGGGATTGTAAACTGAAAAAAGGTTTTTGACTTGTCTATATAATTTATTGTAACTTCAAAACTTATTTTTTGACTATGTACTACTGTTGCAACACCTTGCATATCCATAAAATAGTGATTCTACCCTCTTATCTTTCTGGTCTTGTGTGTATTATGATAGTTGATGGATGTTTCTTGTAATTTTTAATAACTTCTTCAAATGTTGTCGTATCCGAGCATCGAGAAATAGAGAACCCATGCATTTTGCATGTTATAAGTTGTGAAATGAATATAAACATTCCAATGTTGTTAAAACACACATTTCCTTTATAAAATTGTGAGAATTCAAGCCTCCTACAAACTATTGATGCAGAAAGTGTGCAAAATAGTTCAGTTGTGTAGAAAATTGATGAGTACTTGATTTCATGTGTGAAAGCCGCAATAGTATCGATCTTGAAAATCACATTGGTGCATCACTTGTTTAGACTTTGGGTTACATATGCCATGGGAGCAGAAGTATCCTGATCAAGCTCCGAAGCAACGTGCTGATCCACATCATCAGAATCGGAGTCCTCAAAGTATGCCCACATGAAACGGTTTGCCTTTCCCTTAGACCTCAAAGGGCAATCATGATCCTTGTTGTAAGGCTCCTTGCACCAATAGCATAATTTCCTCTTCCTCAATTCTTCTCGTGTATCCTCATCCATCATAGGTACTGATTTCTTTTTCTTGTCTGATTGTTGGGGAAACTCATTGCTTGTTGAAGGGATTTCCTTATGCAAGCTCTTGCTCTTTGGTGCTGCAAACTCCATGCTCCTAGCCTTCTTCATTGCTTCCTGTAGTGAGGGAGGATCGAAAGCTTTCAACCAACCCTTCAATGGCTCCATCAATCTTCCATGAATAAGAACACCAATCTTCTTTCACTGATGTTAGGAACCATGACTGATAATTGGTGGAAATCATTCACATAAGCATCAAGGGAACTATGTTGTTTAAGTTGTGCTAATTCACGGAAACTCACCTCAGGATCTTTGACATCAAACCTTTCAATCAGCCTATTGGTAAACTCCTCATATGTAGTGATAAGGTTGTGTCCTAGAGTGACTAATCCATGATACCACCACTCATGAG
>MU224920.1:216217-232408 GCA_018584345.1 Thuja plicata
AGCCTCTAAAGATCTCCTCCAGCTCCAATAATGATCTCCATCTCTTTAGAAGTCAAGCACTACTAATCAAGTCCAAGATCAATGGATGTTATGGCTGCAATAAGCTAAATTGTGGCTCCCTCAAGCTTATATATATGACTGTAATTTATTCAAGAATTAATAAAGATGCAGATTGAACCTTGAATAACAATTTTGATGAAGTCTCAATACACCAAAATGACTCCAGCAATGCACCAATTTATTTCTTCAAATCGATACCACCAAAAGTTTGGCCAAAGGCCATAAAATTTGCTTTAAAGTACAAGAAGAAAGTCTGAAGCAACTTCCTCAACTTTGCAATAATTCAAGTGATATTTCACACCCTCAGAATTGCGTACCAATTGAGAGTTTTCATTCTCAATGGCCAATTGTGACTACTGCAGAAACCCTAGGGTCCACAATGCACATCCACAACAAACAACAACATCAACAACAAATCTGAATGCTGAGAATGAAGCCCGGGATGCCTATTTATTCTTTTTTTTCTCAACTTTCTCTAGAAACTTCTAGAACCTTATTTTATTTTATTTATTAAGTGACTTTATAAAATATTTTATAATTCAAGTCACTTTATTAAATTAATTAAATATAAAGTTACCTTTTAATATTTATTTATTTGATAACTTTATAAATAATTAATTTAATACCACTTATTTATTTAATTAAAATAATTAATTAGTCGTCCTCATAAAATATTCATTATTTTGGACAACTTAATTAATTAAATCAAATTACCTCCAAAATGGGGACATTACACTTTCTGAAGGCATAAACCGCTTTAAATACCACCTTGCAGGCATTAGGAAGCATGATGCAAATCCATGTGACAAATTTGTAGAAGAGACAAAAAGATTTGTTAATTCCATACTTGTAGGTAGGGAAGAGAAAAAAAAATGCAAAGGGAGAGGGAAAGATTAGCTGTGAGGGCAGACATAGCTGAAACTGAAGGTGCTCCTATTGACATTGAAGAAGAAGCAACACTTGAGAGCATCAAAAGCTCTCTTCATGCCCCGCGCATTCGCAAACAAAGTGCCTCCTCTTTTACTACTTCTACTTCCTCTAGTACAGTGCCTACTTCTTCACCACCATCATGTTGTCCTCAATTTTGCATTCCCCAAAATTGGGGCAACCCTACGCATTTCTTAACGTTTGGTAGGAGTTTTCTCTAAGGGTGTTGATGTTTTGTAAGAAGTTCTATTTGACAGGATCAGTTATCCCTTGGTTCTTGTTCGATTTTACTCCTTGCAAGAATCCAGTCTTTTTGTCTTTCTTTTGTTTTGCTTTGCTTTGCATCTTGTTTTTGTTCTTGTTCTGGTCGTAGTCTTGTAGCTTGGTTTTTGGACAGTTCGTACCTCCTTCTAAGATTAAGAATGGTCTTTTTCTTGTCAGGTGAATAAAACGAAAAACTTATTTTGTATGAGAAATAGATTTTAAACTCTATTTTAAGATTTTGCGTCATTCTGCGAAGTTTTGCTTTAGAATTTTAATGATAGCATGATTTTATATCATATCTGCATATCGAATTGTTAAAATTTTAAAGTCGCATATAAAATTATAAAGTTTTCTCGTTACTCTATCAAACAACGATGAAAAGAGTTTCTATTCTAATGACGATTATACTTTATATATATATATATATATATTTTTTTTTAAAATGAAGTTCTTATTCTTAAATAAAAGTCTAAAAAAAATTTTTGATTTTAAAATATATAAACATATGTTTTTAATAAATATATGATAGTATGATTTTATAATTTTTATGACTAATTTATATATATTTTTTGAAATATATATATAAATGGCTTTATAGAATAAATAATTAGTTTTAAAAAAAAGTCTAAAGTATAATTATATCTTTCAGCATATATGTCTTTATGCGAAGTAAACGATGTGTAATGGTTTTAATTATAATTCTTTATGCCTTAAGATTTTAAATCTTATAACATAAGGTTTTATATAAAAAAACGTTTATGAGTTTGTAAGTAAACCGCGGCTGGAAGTCTCACTTAACACTAGGCATATACATATAATAAGCATATGCTATATTAAAGCGGTGGTTTCTGAAGACATAGCATGTGATTTAATTTTAAAGTCTGTCTAAGGCCCACGACTTATATATAACATGGCGTCGATTTTCCATAAGCTAGCATATGTTATGAGCAAATAAAATGATGCGGTTTCATCCACTAAGGCGTCGTTTTCTATTGACATGGCATATGGCTTATATTACATGGCGTTGATTGATGTTTGAAACACATTGATTTACATGCCCAACCCGTGTTCACTTAAAGGCTAAAGCGTGGTTTTTAAATACTTTAGCATATGTGTTCGAAATACATATCGCGCGGCATGTATTTTTCTTTTGTTTGAAACCACAGATAACCAATGGTTATCGGGGACTAATCAATGCCAAAGGAAAATATGCGATGATCTTTGAGTTGTTACGATTAAGCCTGGCGTCATTTTGTTATGAGAAATACATGAACATTTTTTATTAAAAATTAAAACTCCACCACAGGCTGCGTTTTCTTCCCAGCAAGAGCATGGTGGAATCTTTTTAGCAGTTTGCATCCACAAATCTCTACGGTTTTTCCTGAAACTGCTTGCTATGGTGTCATTAAAAGCAAATACTCTATCTTCTCCATTCAGTACATGCCCAAAATCTCTGTAGTTAAGGTAAGTTTCAAAGAGTTCTTCAAAAATGTTTTTGCCTTGGCTTCAAATTTCGAAATTCATTCTTGATTGATTCTTTCAAAAGAGAAAAGAATGCCATGATTACAGGGCACGTTTTTCAAGAATTCCACCCATTTTCTTGCTGTTTTCATGTAAATTTTGATGCATGGCACTTGTCCTTCCCCAAATCACGACTCATGATATTGGCATTGATTTTCACAAGAACTTGTCAATTTTAGGGTCTATATAGCTTTGTATTTTTCTCTCAATCTGCAAATTCGAAATTCATTTCTATTTCCAGAATTTGCTTTGAAGAAGAAATTTGGTTTTTCCCTTTGCATCCAAGCAAGGTAAAATGTTTATCTTCTCTTTCTTGTTTGCAATTTTGTATTTTATTTCATTTTGTATATATGTTATGTTCTCTTCTCTTCTCTCATCTTTTCTAAGTTGCATATGAGAATGCAATTTATTCTCATATGCAGTCAGTATTAAAAAACCTCATTCTTATGGTGATCTTCCCAAAGATGCATGAGATATACAAGGTGTTGTCCACATATGCAATCAGCCCATAAAACTCCACTTTTTCATATCCCCATTTGAAAAAGAAGATGCAAAGTTTCCTCATGTGCAATAATTTTCAAGAAGCCCACTCCTTGGTCCTAATATGCAATAATTTCCTAAAAGCCCTCCATGTTTCAAAATGAGATTAATAGATTCGTCCTTGTCCCACTTTTCAAAATATGCATTTGCAATGGAAAGCCTCATTCATGTCTATTTTTCAATTTACATAAGGGGCTGCCCTTTACATTAAATCTTGCATGTGAAATGGATTTCTCTTCTCTTGGTGATGAGGTTCTTATTTTTTGGGATTTCCATGTTATAGTTACAGCTGTTGCGATCCTTGTCATGTCAGAGAAAGGATCTACGTCACCAAAGAACAAAGGGAAGAAGAAAATGAAGCATCAATATGAGAAATACGAAAAATCCATTGTACCTTCTCAACTTACATCATATGTGGAGGAGATCCATGATACGGAGATTGGACAATTGGACATGGACGAGAATCTGAGAAGGGTGGAGACATCCACTAAATATGACATGATCAGCATTCGGGAAAGCTTTGTTCATTATGTGTCTACTTTCCCAATAGCTGCATTGGAACCCGAGTTCGTGATGGCATGTGCAAAGAACTTTGATCCCATCTCCAAAACAATCAAGAATCAAGATGGGAAGGTGGTGATCAGTCTTGATCCGGATACCATAGATCGTGTTTTCAAAGTGCTAGTAGCTCCAGTGATAATGAATCTAATGATTGAGAAATATCTCAAAAGATGGGAAAATGGAGAGACAACTTACTTGAGATATGTGAATGATAACTGGTTGATCACCAAAAGGTCGAATGTGGCCCGGTGGCCTAAAGGGATGCATAGAATTGAATTCAAAGAGGAGGTCCACGATCTCATCACCTTGTTAAGCCGAGTTGGGGGTTTAAAAGAATCCAATCTTTCCAAACCTTGGATGTACAAGTATTTTTCGTTGATCCTTAAGTCAAAGCAGCGATTGTATTGGGGAGAATTGATCAGTGATACCATATGTGGGAAGCTAGCACAACTACCTAATACACGTACATTATACATGAACTCTTAGCTAATCTACATCACTGCTTCCCTAGGGTCTTTTTCAGGACTATCTACCAGGGGAGAGAGAATGCAGTTACCTCTGTGGGAGTACTATGATCAATTGCAATTAATGTCCAGTCACATTTATTTTAGAAGAGTGCAAGACACATTCTTTGGATATTTTCAATGCTTGTTTGACAACGAGCTTCCGAACAAAAGGGTTTCAGATGAAGCATGGAGCAAGGTAATTGAGTATGGTTGTATCTTTCTTCAGTTTCCGAACTTCACCTATCTTAGGGTGGGGTATTTTCGGGAAGAGCCATATACCTTACCAAGGTATCCTACAGATAAACTCATTCTTATGGAGTTAGCTCGACATATTATGGTCATGCAAGCATATCAGTCCTCTCTACACAGACCAGGTGTGGGCATTTCCTCACGCAATCCTCTAAGGATTGGTGGTTATTCACTCGACACAGTTCCTAAAGCTAAGTGCATGGAATTTGAGCTTCAAGAGGTCAATTTGAAGAAGTTCATGGCACGAGGTTCATTTGATTAGAGAGGAATGAATGATAAGATTCAAAGATAGTTCACTTATGTTTATCATCTTGAGGATCTGTGGGTTGATTTGCATACGGAGGTTGATATCACCAAGATGGACTATTTCCGCCTTACAATCAAGTAGGTAATAGAATTCCACCTGGCTCAGGTTCCTGAAGGGGTCGTGGATGATGATGACATCTTGGATCCAAAGTATCAGAAGCATCATCTTAAGGACTTACCTGTTGCATCTCCATGTTGGTCGGTAAGGGAAAATGTGTCTATATGGGACAGATTCCAAAGTATCTTGGTGAACACGAATGTTTGGTTGAAAAGTAGGGGCTTAAAGAGTACCAAGATTAAGCCCGGGTGAGACTTTGACCTTGTTGGTCCTGTGGGTGCAAAATCAGAAATCAGGGGTAAGGGCAAGGGAAAATCTTCTTCATCAGAGGTTCAAACAATCCAAAAACTGGCTATTAGAGGTGGTAAACTTATGGTTAAAACTCCTACTCCACCTACAGTGCTTAAGGTAAAGAGTTCTGAAATGATTGATCTCTTAGATAGTGAAGAGGAGTTGCAAGAATCGGTTACTCCTCAAGTGCTGCAAGTTCTAGAAGCCGTTGAGGTACAGGCTGTACATGAGTCCGCTCTAGAGTTGGATGAACCTCCCATTTATCCTCTCGATATGGATGTAGATTCATTCACGATACGTCTACCTCCTGCACATTTGACAGCTATTGTCCCTGCTACACCCATCTCTTCTGTCGCTCCAACATAGGGAGAAGATTTATTACATGTGTTCGATGAGCTCCCCGAGGATCTACCTAGGCTTGACACACTCATGGCTAATAACAACTTGGCTTCAAAGATCTGGTTGTTCATGGGTGAGAAATTTCATGCAGATTCAATCTTGTCAACAACGCAAGTAGAGGCAACTATCATGGATATGCCTTCTACTCCGGTAGAACCATTGACTACCATGGTCATGGTTGATGTTGTTGCTTCGTCTTTTGTTCTACCTCCTTGGTTGGATGTTATCACTCAAAAGAGAAAGAAACTTGAAGTTCCCTTAGAGGAATTCGATTTTGTCCCTAAGAGAAAACATCGCTTGTTGAGAAACAAGAAGGCTAAGGTGGTCTCCAAGGTCATAATTGATGACCAAAATATCAAGTATACAGAAGTTGTTGAACCTCTTTCAAATAAGCCTGCGGATGAACTTGAGGCTGTGGATTACAAGATCACCAGGGTAGAACTTGGTAAGAATTCATTTGTGGGTTGTCAGATGGATGTTCACGATGCACTTGATCAATTGACAAAGAGATCTGACAAGCTCTGGAAAAAGAAACACATGCTGAAAGAGGAAAACATCCATCTGCGTGAAGGACTTGAGAAGAGTATTTCTTCTCAGCGCGAGTGTGTACTTTCAGAGGATACTTAGCGGCACATTGGCTATTTGGAGAAGAGGACCAGGGTAATTGATGAGTGGGGCAGCCAACTGGAAATTCAAGGCATGTTGATCATCAAAGATGCGTATCGCATATTCAGGAACATCAAGAAGACAACTGATCATTTGCAAGAGGTGGTTGGATCTTTTGATCACCAACTAAAGACTCTAAGTGAAGACTTGGAGATATGGAAGAAAATGGCAGAAGTTGATCTTGATATCTTGTGTTCCTACGAAATAGTCTCTTCAAAGGAGATGTATTTCAAATTTTTGGATCAATTGGTGAACAAGGAGCAATTTTTGAAAAACTTGATAAGAGATGTTCACGGAGCCATGCAGATATGTGCTGAGCATAAAGAGATCATTATTAAGGCCTTTGATGATTTGACATATAAGCTAGTGGCAGAAGATGGAGAACTGATCACAGAGGAGCAGACATTGTTAGGGTTTGCACGAGTTATGCATCAAGAGATGGAGATTAACACGTTTAGTTGTAGTGCCATGGATAAGCTGGTAGGATTCAAGTTTGCCTTGAGTCAGCTACAGAAAGATTTGGGTGGATACAATGGTGTGATCTCCAAGGCAGAAAGTGTTGTGCATAAGACCGTGAACGTAGCTCAACAAACAGTTTCACCAGATCCAGCGATTGTGCATAAGTCTCTTTGCCAGTTTGAGACATGCAGTAATATTCTTTAAAAAAGTGTTATTAGGACATTTAGTTTTTGTAAAAGTGTAAGATCTTTGACAGATTACACAAAAATATGTAAAGTGTTCTTATGTAATCATGATGAAGGGACTTTAGGTTCGTCAGCATTGAATAAGTCAAAGTTAGTTAGTTGTTGATAAGCTTTGAATAGGTCTTAGTTAGTTAGAGATAAGGTTTGAATAAAACGAAGTGGTTGAGGGTTCCCCTTTCTTCTCCACTTTCCTCCCTCCTCTTTTCCTATATAAAGGAGGGAGCTCATTGTAAATAATCATCCTTTGTTATGTGCAAGTAAACTATAGGCGAAACTCTAATATTCTGAAGACTTTGTGTTTCATTGTAAGAGAGTTGAGCATCTGAAGAAAAGCAATTGAGATTGACAAACTTTGAGTTGTTATCTTGACAATTGATGAATGTTTTCTTATGTAGCATTTGTTAATCCTTGATTCAGATTGAATAGTTAACTTGTTTATTTCATTGGAGCATCTTTAATCCAAGTTTTTTGAAGACTTTGTTCTTCAGGAGATCGGGGATACTATAGAAAATAGTGGTTGTAATTCTCCAAGGACTGAAGACTTTGGGGTTCAGTATTGGAACATAGATACATAGAGTACTTATTTGAAGTGAGGACAAGAGACTTTGAGCTCTTAAGTCAATCTCTGAGCCATCGATATTACTGTTGCAAGGGGAACTGTATGTGTTACAGTTCAGTTCTACTTGAAGCCACCTACGGTAAGAAGGGAGCCTCCCCTATTGCTAAGAGGAGAGAGTAATCTCACACACTGCTGCCTAAAATACAAATTTTGCAAGTTGTAGTCTTAGTGACTTGCAAAATATTTAGCCAACTATTTTTGGCGACTCTACTGGGGATCCGAATACTATTTTTATTACAAGGTTGATAAGTTCACTTAAGGAGACTTTGAGCTTCTATTTGAGTATCTCATCCCGTAGAAGCAACGGAGGACTTTGTGCCTTTAACGGACACTTTGCTTCTTTATCTTTTGTTGTTGATGTTTTTACAAGTTTTTGTTACCAATTTCACTTTGCAATCTTTTTCTGAAAGAAGAGAAAAGGGTTAATCGTTTATTCTACAAGAGAGAAATAAGCGAAAATTCCATCCAAAAATACTTTCAAAGTGATTACTTCTGAGTTGATCCAAGTGATTCAAACTGGAAGGAATCAAGCAGTACCATCGACGAAGGAAGGGTGAATCATCAAAATTTGCACCGAGTTGGGCTCGGCAGGCTAGGCTTGCTCTTCTAGCTCCTACATCACCACTCACCCAGACTACCAGTTACCCACCATCAAAGAAAAATAGTTTTTTTCCTAGTGAAGAAGCTCCTTTATTTTTCAAACCAATAGTTTCATTTGTTCCGCTTTTTCCTACAATGGTTGTTGGTCCACGGGGAATGACTTTTGGACCTCTTGACCTTACACCGCCAGTACATACTCTCCCTCCAGGATCTCGTAAGAACTTTCCCAAGTTTTACGGAGATGGAAAACAACACTTAGATGAGCATATAAAGGCTTTTTACATTGCATGTGGTGTCCTTGGGGTGGAGCATGAAGACGTGTCAGTAAGGTTTTTTGTGGAGACTTTGCAAGGCATTGCTTCTAATTGGTTTTTCAATCTTGCTACTAGTTCCATTACAAGTTAGTACTCATTGAAAACCAAGTTTGAAGAACGTTTCAAGCCTGCAAAAGATGAGCACGCTTTTCTTGCTCAATTAACTCAAATGAAGAAGGATGTGCAAGTTTATTGCTAAGTTCAACAAATTGGCGAATAGGATTCCTACCGCTTCACGACCCACTGCTGAGAATCTAAAATGTTTCTTCATCAATACGCAGTTACCAAAAGTTAGTTTCCTATTGAGACGGGTGGTTCCCATAAGCCTCGCCAATGCTCAAACTCTAGCAACAGAGATCGAAGATGATCTTATCATGGCTGGAAAGATCCGAAAAGATAAGACAAGAGGGAATTTTTTCAATGGAAATTCCTACAACGATCCGTCTACTTCAGGTAGTACGGATCCAATGGTTCAAAAACTAGCAAATGAAGTACTTGCACTTAAAAACTAGATCTGATGCAAAGTGGGCAGTAGGAAGCCTCCAAATGACTCAAAATAGGGCAATGCACCCCAAACACAAACTCTTCAAGGCCAAAGTGCTTCACACTTATCACAAGTGTGGGAAAGGACTTGGTTAAGGTTATCACAACCCCAAACCCCAAGAGAAACCTAATCACTAGGTTTCGCCAATCCTACAACACCAACTACCAAGGTTGGCTTCACAAACACTTGACCCAAATTCTCACCAATACCCCCAAAGTGACTTATAGGACTAGGGGTGACCTATTCTCATAGGTGTGGTCTATTTAGGTCCCTAAAATTTAGTTCCAATGGTTCTTTCACTCACTTGCAACCCATAAGACATGATTGCTTCACAAACCCAAGACTAGGCTTATAGCCTTATCCCGAAGGAAAATTGACCTTAAATGAAATTCTTCCACATAACCCCCTTAACTAATTGGGGATTCAGACACCCTTTATGGCCTAGGACTTTGGACTCAAACCCTAGAACATGGAAATGAGAAAGAGACAGGATGACACACCAAATTGCTTCTGCAATTAGGGCTAATTAGGCCTCCACTTGCACTACAAGTACCTTTAGGATGCATCCGAATTCCAAACTGATGATTGGATCATGTGAGGGTGTGTACAAGGGTCTCCTCCTCTGATTTAGAGCCTCTGATCAATCCCCAAACGAGAGTTATGATTGTTGTCCTAATTCTGGATTGGTGCATACATAGTGATATACACCTAGGGCATCATTGTAACCCCATCTCCCTACATTTTGGAGAACCCATCCTGCAAATTATTAAAGAGAATCATATAAACATGCCTTCTACCAAGGGTCATTGAATTCCCATGGTGGAAAGAGGAATTACACTCAATTTTCTTAGAAACCCTGAATTAGGGCCTACAAACTAGGCAGGGGGATTGCAAATTCAATAACTTTTAAACTAGGATTGATCAACACATGAAACCAAAAGAAAATGGAAGAAGGTTCATAAGAAAAACTCCTGGTGTCATATTTTCATTCCCTCCATTCCGTACCAATCCATACAGATTGACTGTTCTCGGGAATTGCACTGAAATGGTTATGTTTTATTGATTTCAAAATGCCAAATTACATCAATAGCCTACCACCCGCTTGAAAGGGATTTTTTTAGGCACTCCCAATGGTTACATAACATATTTGAACTAATTGACTGTTTAGGAGTTGTTTTTCAAAAAGTTGTCAAGTTTGCTCAAAAGTTATTTGACAACTTTTGAGCAACTTTTACATATTTTGCAATTTTTCAAATATGATGACCAAATTTGGTCACAACCTTATTTTTATGATCCCTAATGGATCCAAACATAGAAAACACTAAAACAACCTATTCCTAGGGTTTTGGACCATTAATGACCAATAGTTGACCAAGGGCTCATAAGGTGCCAAACTTGGAACTAAGGCCTTACAAGGTGGTCCAGTGATTAACCCAATATCTTAACATAGCTAGAGGCCTCTTAGGACCTTAATGGAACCCCTAGGTTCCATAGGAACACTTACTTCATTCAGGGTGCTCCTGCACCATACTCCCCATGATATTTGAACTCAAGTTCCCACTTGAGGTTAACTAGTCAACAGTGGTTCCATGTTGTTGGATCTGTTCCTCTGTCATCCAAGTGGCATCTATTTGAGGGAGTCCTTTCCATTTCACTAAGTACTGCATGTACTTATTCTTCCTGGTTTGCTTCAATATTTTGGATTCCAAAATTATGTCTAACTCCATTGGCTTGCTTGGTGGGAGATCTATCACATAGTCTCCCTCATCTTCAACTTGTGATTCTTGCACATTAGTAATGTCTGCAACACACTTGTAAGGGGTGAGGTCTAAAATATTAAAAATACGAGAAATCAGTAAAGTAGGGGGCAAAGAAATTTCATATTCATTTTCACCCATCTTGTTGAGGATGGTGCAAGGTTCGATTTTCTTCATGTGCAACTTTGAATATCTGCCTTTAGGGAGTCTCTCCTTCATTAGGTATGCCCATACCTTATCTCCCACTTTGAAATGAACTTCTCTCCTTCTCTTGTCTGTTTGTGCTTTGTATTTCATAGTTGACTGTTGTAGTGACTCTATCACTTCTGTCTGCACTTTAGAGATCAGTTTGGCTAGTTCCTCTCCTTGTGCACTAACTCTGAAATCACATGGTAACTGTACCAAGTCCAATGGACCTTTGAGATGAAGTCCATACACTATTTGGAATGGTGTCTTTCCAATGGATCTGTTCATGAAGTCATTAAATGCAAACTCTGCCTATGGTAGGATCATGTCCCAACTTTGGGTGTACTGTTTGGTTAGGCATCTCAAGAGATTTCCAAGAGATTTTTCTACCACCTCCATTTGCCCATCTGTTTGTGGGTGGTATGCTGAGCTATAAGTCATATTTGTACCTAATTTCTTAAAGAGTGTCCTCCAAAAGTGACCCTGAAATTTCACATCTCTAACAGAGACTATGGTTTGTGGTATACCATGGATTCTAACCACTTCCTTAAAGAATAGGTATGCTATATGGGAAGCATCATTTGTGCTCTTGCAAGGAACAAAGTGCAACATTTTACTAAATCTGTCCACAATGACAAAAACACTATCATAACCCTGCTTTGTCCTTGGCAAACCCATAACAAAGTCCATTGAAATTGATTCCCATGGCCTAGAGGGAATTGGTAGGGGTTGATACAATCCTTGGTTAGTGGATACACCCTTTGCTTGTTGGCAAATAGTACAATATTTTACAAACTTCTTGACTTCATTCCCCATCTTTGGCCAAAAGTAACTTCTTTTCACTAAACCAGTGGTCTTATCTATCCCAAAATGTCCTCCTAAGCCACCACAGTGTTTCTCCTTAATAATGTTTGTTCTCATAGAATATTTAGGAATGCATAATTGAGCTCCTTTAAAAAAGAGTCCAATATGAATCAGGAAATCAGTATGGTATTTGCCAACCATTTTAGTGCATACCTCAAAGACTTCTCCAAATTCTGGATCATCAACATATAGGTATTTCAGGGAATCAATCCCTACACTCTGAAGTTGTACTTCTTAAATCAATGTAACCCTTCTACTTAAGGCATCAACCACTTTGATTGCCACTCCCTTTTTGTGTTTTATATTGAAGGTATATGCCTGCAACTGCTCCATCCATTTGATGTGTTTGACTCCAAGCTTCTCCTGACTATTTAGAAAACTTAGTGCATGGTTATCAGTATAAAAAATGAATTATTTAGGGAGTAAGTAGTGTCTCCACTTTTTCAGTGCTTGTACCATTGCATAAAGTTCTAAATCATAAGTGGAATACCTCTTCTTTGCATCATTCAATTTTTATGAGAAAAATGTTATAGCCTTACCTTCTTTTCTCAAGACTGCACCTATAGCCAAGTTGCTTGCATCTGTTTCAACTGTGAATACCTTGTTGAAGTCAGGGAGCACTAGGATTGGGTATTGTGCCACTCTATTCTTGAGATAATGGAATGCATCTGCAGCTTCTTTAGTCCATTCAAATCTGGTCTTCTTTCCACCCTTTATTGTGCCCAACATAGGAGCACACACATGGTTAAAATTCTTAATAAACTTTCTATAAAAAGTTGCTAAACCATGAAAACTTCTAACATCACCTTGGTTCTTTGGTGGAGGCTAGTTGACTATTGTTGCAACCTTCTCTGGATCCATTTTGAGGGTACCTTGGGAGATGACAAATCCTAGGAAGACAAGTTCCTTTTTCATGAACATACACTTTTCCAAGTTAATCACTAACTTGTGTTGATGGAGTATATTCAAAACTTGCTCAACATGATCAAGATGTTCCTCTTTGCTATGACTATAAATCAGAATGTCATCCAAATATATGACCACAAACTTGCCAATAAAATCAATAAAGACCTCATTCATGAGTCTCATGAATGTACTAGGAGCATTACTCAAACCAAATGGCATAACAAGCCACTCAAACAAACCCTTAGTTGTCTTAAATGTTGTCTTCCACTCATCACCTGGCTTTATCCTAATTTGGTGATAGCCTTATTTTGAATCAATCTTTGTAAAATAACAAGCAGTGCCTAATTGGTCCAATAGGGCTCTGTTGTCAGTACACAATCTCCACTCGCCATCCTTTTTAGGAGCTAAAACTGATGGGACAACACATGGACTGAGACTCTTTTCAATTAGTCCCTTCTCCAACAATTCATTGACTTGCCTTGCAATCTCTGCATGCTGAACTGGTGTCATTTTGTATGGGGCCTTGTTAGGCAAGGAGGAACCAGGTATCAAGTCTATTTGGTGACTGATATCTCTTAAGGGAGGAGGGTTTTGGGTAGGTCACTAGTAGTGACATCACTGTATTTTGTAAGCAATTTCTTGACTTCATCTGGTATAGGATCATCATTATCAGACCTTATACTATCCTTAGGCTTGGATATTAGGACAAAAGCTTCAGTTTCAGGTTCTTTTAAAACTTTTAACATTTCATTTTCCCCCGTGGTTATGACAGTGGGTTCTTTCTCAGTTTTGGCATCCGACAGGGGCTTCATGGTGAATGTTTTCCCATCTTTGGTGATAAAGTAGGTATTTTTCCTACAATGGTGTGTGGAATCTACATCATACTGCCAAGGCCTTCCTAGAAGGATGTGGGAGGCATCCATTTCAACAACATCACAAAGAACTTTGCCTTTAAAGTCTGTTATAGAAAACTCTATCCATGCTTGTTCAATCACTAAGGTTTGTTGACCCTTTGTTAGCCAAGAGACATGATAAAGAAAAGGATGAGGCTTCTTAGGGAGGTTTAAATTTTGTACCATTTCACAAGATACTAAATTTTTAGTTGAGCCAGAATCTATAAGTAAATTACATACCTTCCCATTGCATTTGATCTTTGTCGAGAAGAGATTCTTTCTTTGAGGAGGTTCTTGGCTTTATGGAACTTGAAGGAAGACTTGTCTCATCATCAAACATGCTCCTTCCTCTGGTTCTAAGTCTCTTGCATTTGCATTGTCTTCTTGCTTGTCCTCTTGAATGAGTTGTGCTCTTCTTTCTCCTTGATTGTTATTGTTCCTCTTCTCAGGGCATCTGCCTGCATGGTGTGCCAATTGATTGCAATAGTAACACCTTAGGGGTCCATTTCCTCTTCCAGTGTTTGTTCTCCCTCTATTGAAGGGTATTCTCCCTCTATAGTTACCTCAGAAGTTTGTATTATTGTTTTCTTTGTCTCCTTGGTCAGGGGTCCTTCTGCCATTACCACTATATTGTCCTCTATTCCAAGAGGTTCCTCTTCATCTAAAGTTCTTCCCACTATCATTGCTCTTTCCCTTTCCACACTCTTGTTTTCTCTTCCACTTTTCCTCTACCTTGAGTGCCATTTGATAGCACTTGTTCACTATGGTAGGGAAATGTAGGCTAAGTTCCTCTTGAACGGATACCTTACGACCATTCATATATCTTGCTAACTTTTCTTCTTCATCTTCTGCCACATTTGTCTTCATACATAGTTTTAGGAACTCCTCAGTGTATGAGCCCACATCCATATCCTTTTGCTTTAGGCTTTGCTTTCTCTTATGGAGTTGTACCTCATAGTCTTCAGGCACATAGGTCTCCTTGACCAATGCAATCATTTTGTTCCATGATGAGATCATACTCTTCCTATTCTTCATCCTCTCTGTTTGGATGAAGTTCCACCAAGTTAGGGTTTCTCCCTTCAACTTGGATCTTGACATCTTCACTCTCTGCTTCTCAGGGATGTCCTCACACTCAAAGAAGCTTGTTAAGGCCTCTATCCAATCCAAGGCCAAATTTGCATTCATCTTTCCACTAAAAGTTGGTAAATCCAAATTCTCCTCCATGGTTCTTCTCCCCATAGAATTTAAGGCATCTAGAAGGGGTCTCTGGTCTGCAGGAATGTTCACATCCTGATCAGGGGTGTCATCATCTGAATCACTCCCTTCTTCACCACCATAAGTGTCCTCTTTACCCCTCTCCACATTGTTCTCAAACTCTTGAAGTCTTCTTGTCAAGGCTGCATTTGTTGCCCTTTTTTCTCTCACCATCTTTGCTAATTCAACGTTTGTAACCGTTGAAGGGATATCTTCATCCTCAGGAGCAGACATAGCTCTGATACCACTTGATGCAATGTGGGCAGTAGGAAGCCTCCAAATGACTCAAAATAGGGCAATGCACCCCAAACACTAACTCTTCAAGGCCAAAGTGCTTCACACTTATCACAAGTGTGGAAAAGGACTTGGTTAAGGTTATCACAACCCCAAACCCCAAGGGCAACCTAATCACTAGGTTTCACCAATCCTACAACACCAACTACCAAGGTTGGCTTCACAAGCACTTGACCCAAATTCTCACCAATACCCCCCCAAAGTGACTTATAGGACTAGGGGTGACATATGCTCATAGGTGTGGTCTATTTAGGTCCCTAATATTTAATTCCAATGGTTCTTTCACTCACTTGTAGCCCACAAGACATGGTTGCTTCACAAACCCAAGACTATGATTATAGCCTTTTCCTGAAGGAAAATTGACCTTAAATGAAATTATTCCACATAACCCCCTTAACTAATTGGGGATTCAGACACCCTTTATGGCCTAGGACTTTAGACTCAAACCCTAGAACATGGAAATGTGAAAGAGATAGGATGACACACCAAATTGCTTCTGCAATTAGGGCAAATTAGGCCTCCATTTGCACTACAAGTGCCTTTAGGATGCATCCAAATTCCAAACTGATGATTGGATCATGTGAGGGTGTGTACAAGGGTCTCCTCCTCCTATTTAGAGTCGCTGATCAATCCCCAAATGAGAGTTATGATTGTTGTCCTAATTTTGGATTGGTGCATACATAGTAATATACACCTAGGGCATCATTGTAACTCCATCTCCCTGCATTTTGGAGAACCTATCCTGCAAATTATTAAAGAGCATCATATAAACATGCCTTCCACCAAGGGTCATTGAATTCCCATGGTGGAAAGAGGAATTACACTCAATTTTCTTAGAAACCCTGAATTAGGGCCTACAAACTAGGCAGGGGGATTGCAAATTCAATAACTTTTAAACTAGGATTGAT